>JAETGN010000027.1:0-145963 GCA_017139565.1 Luffa aegyptiaca | reverse complement strand
CCACATGGTCCAAACTTTGCTCCGTTTCAGTATTTGAGAGCTCGGAACCCGAAGTTCGTCCCAACGAGAGTTTTTCATATGGTTTGGACGAACTTGGTCCAAACCTTCCACCATTTGAGTTTTTGGAGAGTAACAAACTCAAAGTTCGACCCAATGAGAGTTCTTTAGGTGGTTTGGACGACACATGGTCCAAACTTTGCTCCGTTTCAGTATTTGAGAGCTCGGAACCCAAAGTTCATCCCAATGAGAGTTTTTCATATGGTTTGGACGAACTTGGTCGAAACTTTGCTCCCTTTGAGTTTTTGGAGAGTAAGGAACTCAAAGTTCGACCCAATGAGAGTTCTTTAGGTGTTTGGACGACACATCGTCCAAACTTTGCTCCGTTCAGTATTTGAGAGCTCGGAACCCAAAGTTCGTCCGAATGAGAGTTTTTCATATGGTTTGGACGAACTTGGTCGAAACTTTGCTCCCTTTGAGTTTTTGGAGAGTAAGGAACTCAAAGTTCGACCCAATGAGAGTTCTTTAGGTGGTTTGGACGACACATGGTCCAAACTTTGCTCCGTTTCAGTATTTGAGAGCTCGGAACCCAAAGTTCGTCCCAATGAGAGTTTTTCATATGGTTTGGACGAACTTGGTCGAAACTTTGCTCCCTTTGAGTTTTTGGAGAGTAAGGAACTCAAAGTTCGACCCAATGAGAGTTCTTTAGGTGGTTTGGACGACACATGGTCCAAACTTTGCTCCGTTTCAGTATTTGAGAGCTCGGAACCCAAAGTTCGTCCCAATGAGAGTTTTTCATATGGTTTGGACGAACTTGGTCGAAACTTTGCTGCCTTTGAGTTTTTGGAGAGTAAGGAACTCAAAGTTCGACCCAATGAGAGTTCTTTTGGTGGTTTGGACCACACATGGTCCAAACATTGCTCCGTTTCAGTATTTGAGAGCTCGGAACCCAAAGTTCGTCCCAATGAGAGTTTTTCATATGGTTTTGACGAACTTGGTCCAAACTTTCCACCGTTTGAGTTTTTGGAGAGTAAGGAACTCAAAGTTCGACCCAATGAGAGTTCTTTAGGTGGTTTGGTACCACACATGGTCCAAACTATGCTCCGTTTCAGTAATTTGAGAGCTCGGAACCCAAAGTTCGTCCCAATGAGAGTTTTTCATATGGTTTGGACGAACTTGGTCGAAACTTTGCTCACCGTTTGAGTTTTTGGAGAGTAAGGAACTCAAAGTTCGACCCAATGAGAGTTCTTTAGGTGGTTTGGTCCACACATGGTCCAAACTATGCTCCGTTTCAGTAATTGAGAGCTCGGAACCCAAAGTTCGTCCCAATGAGAGTTTTTCATATGGTTTGGACGAACTTGGTCCAAACTTTCCCCGTTTGAGTTTTTGGAGAGTAAGGAACTCAAAGTTCGACCCAATGAGAGTTCTTTTGGTGGTTTGGACCACACATGGTCCAAACTTTGCTCCGTTTCAGTATTTGAGAGCTCGGAACCCAAAGTTCGTCCCAATGAGAGTTTTTCATATGGTTTGGACGAACTTGGTCCAAACTTTCCACCGTTTGAGTTTTTGGAGAGTAAGGAACTCAAAGTTCGACCCAATGAGAGTTCTTTAGGTGGTTTGGTCCACACATGGTCCAAACTATGCTCCGTTTCAGTATTGAGAGCTCGGAACCCAAAGTTCGTCCCAATGAGAGTTTTTCATATGGTTTGGACGAACTTGGTCGAAACTTTGCTCACCGTTTGAGTTTTTGGAGAGTAAGGAACTCAAAGTTCGACCCAATGAGAGTTCTTTAGGTGGTTTGGACCACACATGGTCCAAACTTTGCTCCGTTTCAGTATTTGAGAGCTCGGAACCCAAAGTTCGTCCCAATGAGAGTTTTTCATATGGTTTGGACGAACTTGGTCCAAACTTTCTCCCGTTTGAGTTTTTGGAGAGTAAGGAACTCAAAGTTCGACCCAATGAGAGTTCTTTAGGTGGTTTGGTACCACACATGGTCCAAACTATGCTCCGTTTCAGTAATTGAGAGCTCGGAACCCAAAGTTCGTCCCAATGAGAGTTTTTCATATGGTTTGGACGAACTTGGTCGAAACTTTGCTCCCTTTGAGTTTTTGGAGAGTAAGGAACTCAAAGTTCGACCCAATGAGAGTTCTTTAGGTGGTTTGGACGACACATGGTCCAAACTTTGCTCCGTTTCAGTATTTGAGAGCTCGGAACCCAAAGTTCGTCCCAATGAGAGTTTTTCATATGGTTTGGACGAACTTGGTCCAAACTTTCCACCGTTTGAGTTTTTGGAGAGTAAGGAACTCAAAGTTCGACCCAATGAGAGTTCTTTTGGTGGTTTGGACCACACATGGTCCAAACTTTGCTCCGTTTCAGTAATTGAGAGCTCGGAACCCAAAGTTCATCCCAATGAGAGTTTTTCGTATGGTTTGGACGAACTTGGTCGAAACTTTGCTCCCTTTGAGTTTTTGGAGAGTAAGGAACTCAAAGTTCGACCCAATGAGAGTTCTTTAGGTGGTTTGGACGACACATGGTGCAAACTTTGCTCCGTTTCAGTATTTGAGAGCTCGGAAACCAAAGTTCTTCCCAATGAGAGTTTTTCATATGGTTTGGACGAACTTGCTCCAAACTTTCATCCGTTTGAGTTTTTGGAGAGTAAGGAACTCAAAGTTCGGCCCAATGAGAGTTCTTTAGGTGGTTTGGACGACACATGGTCCAAACTTTGCTCCGTTTCAGTATTTGAGAGCTCGGAACCCAAAGTTCTTCCCAATGAGAGTTTTTCATATGGTTTGGACGAACTTGGTCCAAACTTTGCTCCGTTTGAGTTTTTGGAGAGTAAGGAACTCAAAGTTCGACCCAATGAGAGTTCTTTAGGTGGTTTGGACGACACATGGTCCAAACTTTGCTCCGTTTCAGTATTTGAGAGCTCGGAACCCAAAGTTCGTCCCAATGAGAGTTTTTCATATGGTTTGGACGAACTTGGTCCAAACTTTCCTCCGTTTGAGTTTTTGGAGAGTAAGGAACTCAAAGTTCGGCCCAATGAGAGTTCTTTTGGTGGTTTGGACCACACATGGTCCAAACTTTGCTCCGTTTCAGTATTGAGAGCTCGGAACCCAAAGTTCAGTCCCAATGAGAGTTTTTCAGTATGGTTTGGACGAACTTGGTCGAAACTTTGCTCCCTTTGAGTTTTTGGAGAGTAAGTAACTCAAAGTTCGACCCAATGAGAGTTCTTTAGGTGGTTTGGACGACACATGGTCCAAACGTTGCTCCGTTTCAGTATTTGAGAGCTCGGAACCCAAAGTTCGTCCCAATGAGAGTTTTTCATATGGTTTGGACGAACTTGGTCGAAACTTTGCTCCCTTTGAGTTTTTGGAGAGTAAGGAACTCAAAGTTCGACCCAATGAGAGTTCTTTTGGTGGTTTGGACCACACATGGTCCAAACTTTGCTCCGTTTCAGTATTTGAGAGCTCGGAACCCGAAGTTCGTCCCAACGAGAGTTTTTCATATGGTTTGGACGAACTTGGTCCAAACCTTCCACCATTTGAGTTTTTGGAGAGTAACAAACTCAAAGTTCGACCCAATGAGAGTTCTTTAGGTGGTTTGGACGACACATGGTCCAAACTTTGCTCCGTTTCAGTATTTGAGAGCTCGGAACCCAAAGTTCATCCCAATGAGAGTTTTTCATATGGTTTGGACGAACTTGGTCGAAACTTTGCTCCCTTTGAGTTTTTGGAGAGTAAGGAACTCAAAGTTCGACCCAATGAGAGTTCTTTAGGTGGTTTGGACGACACATCGTCCAAACTTTGCTCCGTTTCAGTATTTGAGAGCTCGGAACCCAAAGTTCGTCCGAATGAGAGTTTTTCATATGGTTTGGACGAACTTGGTCGAAACTTTGCTCCCTTTGAGTTTTTGGAGAGTAAGGAACTCAAAGTTCGACCCAATGAGAGTTCTTTAGGTGGTTTGGACGACACATGGTCCAAACTTTGCTCCGTTTCAGTATTTGAGAGCTCGGAACCCAAAGTTCGTCCCAATGAGAGTTTTTCATATGGTTTGGACGAACTTGGTCGAAACTTTGCTCCCTTTGAGTTTTTGGAGAGTAAGGAACTCAAAGTTCGACCCAATGAGAGTTCTTTAGGTGGTTTGGACGACACATGGTCCAAACTTTGCTCCGTTTCAGTATTTGAGAGCTTCGGAACCCAAAGTTCGTCCCAATGAGAGTTTTTCATATGGTTTGGACGAACTTGGTCGAAACTTTGCTCCCTTTGAGTTTTTGGAGAGTAAGGAACTCAAAGTTCGACCCAATGAGAGTTCTTTAGGTGGTTTGGACGACACATGGTCCAAACTTTGCTCCGTTTCAGTATTTGAGAGCTCGGAACCCAAAGTTCGTCCCAATGAGAGTTTTTCATATGGTTTGGACGAACTTGGTCGAAACTTTGCTGCCTTTGAGTTTTTGGAGAGTAAGGAACTCAAAGTTCGACCCAATGAGAGTTCTTTTGGTGGTTTGGACCACACATGGTCCAAACTTTGCTCCGTTTCAGTATTTGAGAGCTCGGAACCCAAAGTTCGTCCCAATGAGAGTTTTTCATATGGTTTGGACGAACTTGGTCCAAACTTTCCACCGTTTGAGTTTTTGGAGAGTAAGGAACTCAAAGTTCGACCCAATGAGAGTTCTTTAGGTGGTTTGGTCCACACATGGTCCAAACTATGCTCCGTTTCAGTAATTGAGAGCTCGGAACCCAAAGTTCGTCCCAATGAGAGTTTTTCATATGGTTTGGACGAACTTGGTCCAA
This sequence comes from Luffa aegyptiaca, assembly GCA_017139565.1. Classification (NCBI taxonomy): domain Eukaryota; kingdom Viridiplantae; phylum Streptophyta; class Magnoliopsida; order Cucurbitales; family Cucurbitaceae; genus Luffa; species Luffa aegyptiaca. The sequence continues at coordinate 141,176 of JAETGN010000027.1, read as the reverse complement.
ACTTTCCACCGTTTGAGTTTTTGGAGAGTAAGGAACTCAAAGTTCGGCCCAATGAGAGTTCTTTTGGTGGTTTGGACCACACATGGTCCAAACTTTGCTCCGTTTCAGTATTTGAGAGCTCGGAACCAAAAGTTCGTCCCAATGAGAGTTTTTCATATGGTTTGGACGAACTTGGTCCAAACTTTCCTCCGTTTGAGTTTTTGGAGAGTAAGGAACTCAAAGTTCGACCCAATGAGAGTTCTTTAGGTGGTTTGGTCCACACATGGTCCAAACTATGCTCCGTTTCAGTAATTGAGAGCTCGGAACCCAAAGTTCGTCCCAATGAGAGTTTTTCATATGGTTTGGACGAACTTGGTCGAAACTTTGCTCCCTTTGAGTTTTTGGAGAGTAAGGAACTCAAAGTTCGACCCAATGAGAGTTCTTTAGGTGGTTTGGACGACACATGGTCCAAACTTTGCTCCGTTTCAGTATTTGAGAGCTCGGAACCCAAAGTTCGTCCCAATGAGAGTTTTTCATATGGTTTGGACGAACTTGGTCGAAACTTTGCTCCCTTTGAGTTTTTGGAGAGTAAGGAACTCAAAGTTCGACCCAATGAGAGTTCTTTAGGTGGTTTGGACGACACATGGTCCAAACTTTGCTCCGTTTCAGTATTTGAGAGCTCGGAACCCAAAGTTCGTCCCAATGAGAGTTTTTCAAATGGTTTGGACGAACATGGTCCAAACTTTCAACCGTTTGAGTTTTTGGAGAGTAAGGAACTCAAAGTTCGGCCCAATGAGAGTTCTTTTGGTGGTTTGGACCACACATGGTCCAAACTTTGCTCCGTTTCAGTATTTGAGAGCTCGGAACCCAAAGTTCGTCCCAATGAGAGTTTTTCATATGGTTTGGACGAACTTGGTCGAAACTTTGCTCCCTTTGAGTTTTTGCAGAGTAAGGAACTCAAAGTTCGACCCAATGAGAGTTCTTTAGGTGGTTTGGACGACACATGGTCCAATTTTTTCTCCGTTTCAGTATTTGAGAGCTCGGAACCCAAAGTTCGTCCCAATGAGAGTTTTTCATATGGTTTGGACGAACTTGGTCCAAACTTTCAACCGTTTGAGTTTTTGGAGAGTAAGGAACTCAAAGTTCAGCCCAATGAGAGTTCTTTTGGTGGTTTGGACCACACATGGTCCAAACTTTGCTCCGTTTCAGTATTTGAGAGCTCGGAACCCAAAGTTCGTCCCAATGAGAGTTTTTCATATGGTTTGGACGAACTTGGTCGAAACTTTGCTCCCTTTGAGTTTTTGGAGAGTAAGGAACTCAAAGTTCGACCCAATGAGAGTTCTTTAGGTGGTTTGGACGACACATGGTCCAAACTTTGCTCCGTTTCAGTATTTGAGAGCTCGGAACCCAAAGTTCGTCCCAATGAGAGTTTTTCATATGGTTTGGACGAACTTGGTCCAAACTTTCCATCGTTTGAGTTTTTGGAGAGTAAGGAACTCAAAGTTCGACCCAATGAGAGTTCTTTAGGTGGTTTGGACCACACATGGTCCAAACTATGCTCCGTTTGAGTAATTGAGAGCTCGGAACCCAAAGTTCGTCCCAATGACAGTTTTTCATATGGTTTGGACGAACTTTGTCGAAACTTTGCTCCCTTTGAGTTTTTGGAGAGTAAGGAACTCAAAGTTCGACCCAATGAGAGTTCTTTTGGTGGTTTGGACCACACATGGTCCAAACTTTGCTCCGTTTCAGTATTTGAGAGCTCGGAACCCAAAGTTCGTCCCAATGAGAGTTTTTCATATGGTTTGGACGAACTTGGTCGAAACTTTGCTCCCTTTGAGTTTTTGGAGAGTAAGGAACTCAATGTTCGACCCAATGAGAGTTCTTTAGGTGGTTTGGACGACACATTGTCCAAACTTTTCTCCGTTTCAGTATTTGAGAGCTCGGAACCCAAAGTTCGTCCCAATGAGAGTTTTTCATATGGTTTGGACGAACTTGGTCCAAACTTTCTACCGTTTGAGTTTTTGGAGAGTAAGGAACTCAAAGTTCGACCCAATGAGAGTTCTTTAGGTGGTTTGGTCCACACATGGTAAAAACTATGCTCCGTTTCAGTAATTGAGAGCTCGGAACCCAAAGTTCGTCCCAATGACAGTTTTTCATATGGTTTGGACGAACTTGGTCGAAACTTTGCTCCCTTTGAGTTTTTGGAGAGTAAGGAACTCAAAGTTCGACCCAATGAGAGTTCTTTAGGTGGTTTGGACGACACATGGTCCAAACTTTGCTCCGTTTCAGTATTTGAGAGCTCGGAACCCAAAGTTCGTCCCAATGAGAGTTTTTCATATGGTTTGGACGAACTTGGTCCAAACTTTGCTCCCTTTGAGTTTTTGGAGAGTAAGGAACTCAAAGTTCGACCCAATGAGAGTTCTTTATGTGGTTTGGTCAACACATGGTCCAAACTATGCTCCGTTTCAGTAATTGAGAGCTCGGAACCCAAAGTTCGTCCCAATGAGAGTTTTTCATATGGTTTGGACGAACTTGGTCGAAACTTTGCTCCCTTTGAGTTTTTGGAGAGTAAGGAACTCAAAGTTCGACCCAATGAGAGTTCTTTAGGTGGTTTGGACGACACATGGTCCAAACTTTGCTCCGTTTCAGTATTTGAGAGCTCGGAACCCAAAGTTCGTCCCAATGAGAGTTTTCCAAATGGTTTGGACGAACATGGTCCAAACTTTCAACCGTTTGAGTTTTTGGAGAGTAAGGAACTCAAAGTTCGGCCAAATGAGAGTTCTTTTGGTGGTTTGGACCACACATGGTCCAAACTTTGCTCCGTTTCAATATTTGAGAGCTCGGAACCCAAAGTTCGTCCCAATGAGAGGTTTTCATATGAGTTGGACGAACTTGGTCGAAACTTTGCTCCCTTTGAGTTTTTGCAGAGTAAGGAACTCAAAGTTCGACCCAATGAGAGTTCTTTAGGTGGTTTGGACGACACATGGTCCAAACTTTTCTCTGTTTCAGTATTTGAGAGCTCGGAACCCAAAGTTCGTCCCAATGAGAGTTTTTCAAATGGTTTGGACGAACATGGTCCAAACTTTCAACCGTTTGAGTTTTTGGAGAGTAAGGAACTCAAAGTTCGGCCCAATGAGAGTTCTTTTGGTGGTTTGGACCACACATGGTCCAAACTTTGCTCCGTTTCAGTATTTGAGAGCTCGGAACCCAAAGTTCGTCCCAATGAGAGTTTTTCATATGGTTTGGACGAACTTGGTCGAAACTTTGCTCCCTTTGAGTTTTTGGAGAGTAAGGAACTCAATGTTCGACCCAATGAGAGTTCTTTAGGTGGTTTGGACGACACATTGTCCAAACTTTTCTCCGTTTCAGTATTTGAGAGCTCGGAACCCAAAGTTCGTCCCAATGAGAGTTTTTCATATGGTTTGGACGAACTTGGTCCAAACTTTCCATCGTTTGAGTTTTTGGAGAGTAAGGAACTCAAAGTTCGACCCAATGAGAGTTCTTTAGGTGGTTTGGTCCACACATGGTCCAAACTATGCTCCGTTTGAGTAATTGAGAGCTCGGAACCCAAAGTTCGTCCCAATGAGAGTTTTTCATATGGTTTGGACGAACTTGGTCCAAACTTTGCTCCCTTTGAGTTTTTGGAGAGTAAGGAAATCAAAGTTCGACCCGAATGAGAGTTCTTTATGTGGTTTGGTCAACACATGGTCCAAACTATGCTCCGTTTCAGTAATTGAGAGCTCGGAACCCAAAGTTCGTCCCAATGAGAGTTTTTCATATGGTTTGGACGAACTTGGTCGAAACTTTGCTCCCTTTGAGTTTTTGGAGAGTAAGGAACTCAAAGTTCGACCCAATGAGAGTTCTTTAGGTGGTTTGGACGACACATGGTCCAAACTTTGCTCCGTTTCAGTATTTGAGAGCTCGGAACCCAAAGTTCGTCCCAATGAGAGTTTTTCATATGGTTTGGACGAACTTGGTCCAAACTTTCTCACCGTTTGAGTTTTTGGAGAGTAAGGAACTCAAAGTTCGACCCAATGAGAGTTCTTTTGGTGGTTTGGACCACACATGGTCCAAACTTTGCTCCGTTTCAGTATTTGAGAGCTCGGAACCCAAAGTTCGTCCCAATGAGAGTTTTTCATATGGTTTGGACGAACTTGGTCGAAACTTTGCTCCCTTTGAGTTTTTGGAGAGTAAGGAACTCAAAGTTCGACCCAATGAGAGTTCTTTAGGTGGTTTGGACGACACATGGTCCAAACTTTTCTCCGTTTCAGTATTTGAGAGCTCGGAACCCAAAGTTCGTCCCAATGAGAGTTTTTCATATGGTTTGGACGAACATGGTCCAAACTTTCAACCGTTTGAGTTTTTGGAGAGTAAGGAACTCAAAGTTCAGCCCAATGAGAGTTCTTTTGGTGGTTTGGACCACACATGGTCCAAACTTTGCTCCGTTTAAGTATTTGAGAGCTCGGAACCAAAGTTCGTCCCAATGAGAGTTTTTCATATGGTTTGGACGAACTTGGTCGAAACTTTCCTCCCTTTGAGTTTTTGGAGAGTAAGGAACTCAATGTTCGACCCAATGAGAGTTCTTTAGGTGGTTTGGACGACACATTGTCCAAACTTTTCTCCGTTTCAGTATTTGAGAGCTCTGAACCCAAAGTTCGTCCCAATGAGAGTTTTTCATATGGTTTGGACGAACTTGGTCCAAACTTTCCATCGTTTGAGTTTTTGGAGAGTAAGGAACTCAAAGTTCGACCCAATGAGAGTTCTTTAGGTGGTTTGGACCACACATGGTCCAAACTTTGCTCCGTTTCAGTATTTGAGAGCTCGGAACCCAAAGTTCGTCCCAATGAGAGTTTTTCATATGGTTTGGACGAACTTGGTCGAAACTTTGCTCCCTTTGAGTTTTTGGAGAGTAAGGAACTCAAAGTTCGACCCAATGAGAGTTCTTTAGGTGGTTTGGACCACACATGGTCCAAACTTTGCTCCGTTTCAGTATTTGAGAGCTCGGAACCCAAAGTTCGTCCCAATGAGAGTTTTTCATATGGTTTGGACGAACTTGGTCCAAACTTTCCACCGTTTGAGTTTTTGGAGAGTAAGGAACTCAAAGTTCGGCCCAATGAGAGTTCTTTTGGTGGTTTGGACCACACATGGTCCAAACTTTGCTCCGTTTCAGTATTTGAGAGCTCGGAACCCAAAGTTCGTCCCAATGAGAGTTTTTCATATGGTTTGGACGAACTTGGTCGAAACTTTGCTCCCTTTGAGTTTTTGGAGAGTAAGGAACTCAAAGTTCGACCCAATGAGAGTTCTTTAGGTGGTTTGGACGACACATGGTCCAAACTTTTCTCCGTTTCAGTATTTGAGAGCTCGGAACCCAAAGTTCGTCCCAATGAGAGTTTTTCATATGGTTTGGACGAACTTGGTCCAAACTTTCCATCGTTTGAGTTTTTGGAGAGTAAGGAACTCAAAGTTCGACCCAATGAGAGTTCTTTAGGTGGTTTGGTCCACACATGGTCCAAACTATGCTCCGTTTCAGTAATTGAGAGCTCGGAACCCAAAGTTCGTCCCAATGAGAGTTTTTCATATGGTTTGGACGAACTTGGTCCAAACTTTGCTCCCTTTGAGTTTTTGGAGAGTAAGGAACTCAAAGTTCGACCCAATGAGAGTTCTTTAGGTGGTTTGGTCAACACATGGTCCAAACTATGCTCCGTTTCAGTAATTGAGAGCTCGGAACCCAAAGTTCGTCCCAATGAGAGTTTTTCATATGGTTTGGACGAACTTGGTCGAAACTTTGCTCCCTTTGAGTTTTTGGAGAGTAAGGAACTCAAAGTTCGACCCAATGAGAGTTCTTTAGGTGGTTTGGACGACACATGGTCCAAACTTTTGCTCCGTTTCAGTATTTGAGAGCTCGGAACCCAAAGTTCGTCCCAATGAGAGTTTTTCATATGGTTTGGACGAACATTGGTCCAAACTTTCAACCGTTTGAGTTTTTGGAGAGTAAGGAACTCAAAGTTCGGACCCAATGAGAGTTCTTTTGGTGGTTTGGACCACACATGGTCCAAACTTTGCTCCGTTTCAGTATTTGAGAGCTCGGAACCCAAAGTTCGTCCCAATGAGAGTTTTTCATATGGTTTGGACGAACTTGGTCGAAACTTTGCTCCCTTTGAGTTTTTGGAGAGTAAGGAACTCAAAGTTCGACCCAATGAGAGTTCTTTAGGTGGTTTGGACGACACATGGTCCAACTTTTCTCCGTTTCAGTATTTGAGAGCTCGGAACCCAAAGTTCGTCCCAATGAGAGTTTTTCATATGGTTTGGACGAACTTGGTCCAAACTTTCCATCGTTTGAGTTTTTGGAGAGTAAGGAACTCAAAGTTCGACCCAATGAGAGTTCTTTAGGTGGTTTGGTCCACACATGGTCCAAACTATGCTCCGTTTCAGTAATTGAGAGCTCGGAACCCAAAGTTCGTCCCAATGAGAGTTTTTCATATGGTTTGGACGAACTTGGTCCAAACTTTGCTCCCTTTGAGTTTTTGGAGAGTAAGGAAATCAAAGTTCGACCCAATGAGAGTTCTTTATGTGGTTTGGACACACATGGTCCAAACTATGCTCCGTTTCAGTAATTGAGAGCTCGGAACCCAAGGTTCGTCCCAATGAGAGTTTTTCATATGGTTTGGACGAACTTGGTCGAAACTTTGCTCCCTTTGAGTTTTTGCAGAGTAAGGAACTCAAAGTTCGACCCAATGAGAGTTCTTTAGGTGGTTTGGACGACACATGGTCCAAACTTTTCTCCGTTTCAGTATTTGAGAGCTCGGAACCCAAAGTTCGTCCCAATGAGAGTTTTTCAAATGGTTTGGACGAACATGGTCCAAACTTTCAACCGTTTGAGTTTTTGGAGAGTAAGGAACTCAAAGTTCGGCCCAATGAGAGTTCTTTTGGTGGTTTGGACCACACATGGTCCAAACTTTGCTCCGTTTCAGTATTTGAGAGCTCGGAACCCAAAGTTCGTCCCAATGAGAGTTTTTCATATGGTTTGGACGAACTTGGTCGAAACTTTGCTCCCTTTGAGTTTTTGGAGAGTAAGGAACTCAAAGTTCGACCCAATGAGAGTTCTTTAGGTGGTTTGGACGACACATGGTCCAAACTTTTCTCCGTTTCAGTATTTGAGAGCTCGGAACCCAAAGTTCGTCCCAATGAGAGTTTTTCATATGGTTTGGACGAACTTGGTCCAAACTTTCCATCGTTTGAGTTTTTGGAGAGTAAGGAACTCAAAGTTCGACCCAATGAGAGTTCTTTAGGTGGTTTGGTCCACACATGGTCCAAACTATGCTCCGTTTGAGTAATTGAGAGCTCGGAACCCAAAGTTCGTCCCAATGAGAGTTTTTCATATGGTTTGGACGAACTTGGTCGAAACTTTGCTCCCTTTGAGTTTTTGGAGAGTAAGGAACTCAAATTCGACCCAATGAGAGTTCTTTAGGTGGTTTGGACGACACATGGTCCAAACTTTTCTCCGTTTCAGTATTTGAGAGCTCGGAACCCAAAGTTCGTCCCAATAAGAGTTTTTCATATGGTTTGGACGAACTTCGTCCAAACTTTCCACCGTTTGAGTTTTTGGAGAGTAAGGAACTCAAAATTCGACCCAATGAGAGTTGTTTAGGTGGTTTGGTCCACACATGGTCCAAACTATGCTCCGTTTCAGTAATTGAGAGCAGTAATTGAGAGCTCGGAACCCAAAGTTCGTCCCAATGAGAGTTTTTCATATGGTTTGGACGAACTTGGTCGAAACTTTGCTCCCTTTGAGTTTTTGGAGAGTAAGGAACTCAAAGTTCGACCCAATGAGAGTTCTTTAGGTGGTTTGGTCCACACATGGTCCAAACTATGCTCCGTTTCAGTAATTGAGAGCTCGGAACCCAAAGTTCGTCCCAATGAGAGTTTTTCATATGGTTTGGACGAACTTGGTCCAAACTTTGCTCCCTTTGAGTTTTTGGAGAGTAAGGAACTCAAAGTTCGACCCAATGAGAGTTCTTTATGTGGTTTGGTCCACACATGGTCCAAACTATGCTCCGTTTCAGTAATTGAGAGCTCGGAACCCAAAGTTCGTCCCAATGAGAGTTTTTCATATGGTTTGGACGAACTTGGTCGAAACTTTGCTCCCTTTGAGTTTTTGGAGAGTAAGGAACTCAAAGTTCGACCCAATGAGAGTTCTTTAGGTGGTTTGGACGACACATGGTCCAAACTTTTTCTCCGTTTCAGTATTTGAGAGCTCGGAACCCAAAGTTCGTCCCAATGAGAGTTTTTCAAATGGTTTGGACGAACATGGTCCAAACTTTCAACCGTTTGAGTTTTTGGAGAGTAAGGAACTCAAAGTTCGGCCCAATGAGAGTTCTTTTGGTGGTTTGGACCACACATGGTCCAAACTTTGCTCCGTTTCAATATTTGAGAGCTCGGAACCCAAAGTTCGTCCCAATGAGAGTTTTTCATATGGTTTGGACGAACTTGGTCGAAACTTTGCTCCCTTTGAGTTTTTGCAGAGTAAGGAACTCAAAGTTCGACCCAATGAGAGTTCTTTAGGTGGTTTGGACGACACATGGTCCAATTTTTTCTCCGTTTCAGTATTTGAGAGCTCGGAACCCAAAGTTCGTCCCAATGAGAGTTTTTCATATGGTTTGGACGAACTTGGTCCAAACTTTCCATCGTTTGAGTTTTTGGAGAGTAAGGAACTCAAAGTTCGACCCAATGAGAGTTCTTTAGGTGGTTTGGTCCACACATGGTCCAAACTATGCTCCGTTTGAGTAATTGAGAGCTCGGAACCCAAAGTTCGTCCCAATGACAGTTTTTCATATGGTTTGGACGAACTTTGTCGAAACTTTGCTCCCTTTGAGTTTTTGGAGAGTAAGGAACTCAAAGTTCGACCCAATGAGAGTTCTTTAGGTGGTTTGGACGACACATGGTCCAAACTTTTCTCCGTTTCAGTATTTGAGAGCTCGGAACCCAAAGTTCGTCCCAATGAGAGTTTTTCATATGGTTTGGACGAACTTGGTCCAAACTTTCCATCCGTTTGAGTTTTTGGAGAGTAAGGAACTCAAAATTCGACCCAATGAGAGTTGTTTAGGTGGTTTGGTCCACACATGGTCCAAACTATGCTCCGTTTCAGTAATTGAGAGCTCGAAACCCAAAGTTCGTCCATACGAGAGTTCTTTTGGTGGATTGGACCACACATGGTCCAAACTTTGCTCCGTTTCAGTAATTGAGAGCTCGGAACCCAAACTTCGTCCCAATGAGAGTTTTTCATATCGTTTGGACGAACATGGTCGAAACTTTGCTCCCTTTGAGTTTTTGGAGAGTAAGGAACTCAAAGTTCGACCCAATGAGAGTTCTTTAGGTGGTTTGGACGACACATGGTCCAAACTTTGCTCCGTTTTAGTATTTGAGAGCTCGGAACCCAAAGTTCGTCCCAATGAGAGTTTTTCATATAGTATTGACGAACTTGGTCGAAACTTTGCTCCCTTTGAGTTTTTGGAGAGTAAGGAACTCAAAGTTCGACCCAATGAGAGTTCTTTTGGTGCTTTGGACAAAACATGGTCCAAACTTTGCTCCGTTTCAGTATTTGAGAGCTCGGAACCCAAAGTTCGTCCCAATGAGAGTTTTTCATATGGTTTGGACGAACTTGGTCAAAACTTTCCACCGTTTGAGTTTTTGGAGAGGAAGGAACTCAAAGTTCGTCCCAATGAGAGTTCTTTAGGTGGTTTGGTCCACACATGGTCCAAACTATGCTCCGTTTCAGTAATTGAGAGCTCGGAACCAAAAGTTCGTCCCAATGACAGTTTTTCATATGGTTTGGACGAACTTGGTCGAAACTTTGCTCCCTTTGAGTTTTTGGAGAGTAAGGAACTCAAATTCGACCCAATGAGAGTTCTTTAGGTGGTTTGGACGACACATGGTCCAAACTTTGCTCCGTTTCAGTATTTGAGAGCTTGGAACCCAAAGTTCGTCCCAATGAGAGTTTTTCATATGGTTTGGACGAACTTGGTCGAAAATACTCTCCCTTTGAGTTTTTGGGGAGTAAGGAACTCAAGGTTCGACCCAATGAGAGTTCTTTAGGTGGTTTGGACGACACATGGTGCAAACTTTGCTCCCTTTCAGTATTTGAGAGCTCGGAACCGAAAGTTCGTCCCAATGAGAGTCTTTCATATGGTTTGGACGAACTTGGTCGAAACTTTGCTCCCTTTGAGTTTTTGGAGAGTAAGGAACTCAAAGTTCGACCCAATGAGAGTTCTTTAGGTGGTTTGGAGCACACATGGTCCAAACTTTGCTCCATTTCAGTATTTGAGAGCTCGGAACCCAAAGTTCGTCCCAATGAGAGTTTTTCATATGGTTTGGACGAACATGGTCCAAACTTTCCACCGTTTCAGTTTTTGGAGAGTAAGGAACTCAAAGTTCGACCCAATGAGAGTTCTTTTGGTGGTTTGGACCACACATGGTCCAAACTTTGTTCCCTTTCAGTATTTGAGAGCTCGGAACCCAAAGTTCATCCCAATGAGAGATTTTCATATGGTTTGGACGAACTTGGTCCAAACTTTCCTCCGTTTGAGTTTTTGGAGAGTAAGGAACTCAAAGTTCGGGCCAATGAGAGTTCTTTTGGTGGTTTGGACCACACATGGTCCAAATTTGCTCCGTTTCAGTATTTGAGAGCTTGGAACCCAAAGTTCGTCCCAATGAGAGTTTTTCATATGGTTTGGACGAACTTGGTCGAAACTTTGCTCCGTTTGAGTTTTTGGAGAGTAAGGAACTCAAAGTTCGACCCAATGAGAGTTCTTTAGGTGGTTTGGAGCACACATGGTCCAAACTTTGCTCCGTTTCAGTATTTGAGAGCTCGGAACCCAAAGTTCGTCCCAATGAGAGTTTTTCATATGGTTTGGACGAACTTGGTCCAAATGTTCCTCCGTTTGAGTTTTTGGAGAGTAAGGAACTCAAAGTTCGGCCCAATGAGAGTTCTTTTGGTTGTTTGGACCACACATGGTCCAAACTTTGCTCCGTTTCAGTATTTGAGAGCTCGGAACCCAAAGTTCGTCCCAATGAGAGTTTTTCATATGGTTTGGACGAACTTTGTCGAAAATACTCTCCTTTTGAGTTTTTGGAGAGTAAGGAACTCAAAGTTCGACCCAATGAGTGTTCTTTAGGTGGTTTGGACGACACATGGTGCAAACTTTGCTCCGTTGCAGTTTTTGAGAGCTCGGAACCCAAAGTTCGTCCCAATGAGAGTTTTTCATATGGTTTGGACGAACTTGGTCCAAACTTTCCTCCGTTTGAGTTTTTGGAGAGTAAGGAACTCAAAGTTCGGCCCAATGAGAGTTCTTTTGGTGGTTTGGACCACACATGGTCCAAACTTTGCTCCGTTTAAGTATTTGAGAGCTCGGAACCCAAAGTTCGTCCCAATGAGAGTTTTTCTTATGGTTTGGACGAACTTGGTCGAAACTTTGCTCCGTTTGAGTTTTTGGAGAGTAAGGAACTCAAAGTTCGACCCAATGAGAGTTCTTTAGGTGGTTTGGACGACACATGGTGCAAACTTTGCTCCGTTTCAGTTTTTGAGAGCTCGGAACCCAAAGTTCGTCCCAATGAGAGTTTTTCATATGGTTTGGACGAACTTGGTCCAAACTTTCCTCCGTTTGAGTTTTTGGAGAGTAAGGAACTCAAAGTTCGGCCCAATGAGAGTTCTTTTGGTGGTTTTGACCACACATGGTCCAAACTTTGCTCCGTTTCAGTATTTGAGAGCTCGGAACCCAAAGTTCGTCCCAATGAGAGTTTTTCATATGGTTTGGACGAACTTGGTCGAAACTTTGCTCCCTTTGAGTTTTTGGAGAGTAAGGAACTCAAATTCGACCCAATGAGAGTTCTTTAGGTGGTTTGGACGACACATGGTCCAAACTTTGCTCCGTTTCAGTATTTGAGAGCTTGGAACCCAAAGTTCGTCCCAATGAGAGTTTTTCATATGGTTTGGACGAACTTGGTCGAAAATACTCTCCCTTTGAGTTTTTGGAGAGTAAGGAACTCAAGGTTCGACCCAATGAGAGTTCTTTAGGTGGTTTGGACGACACATGGTGCAAACTTTGCTCCCTTTCAGTATTTGAGAGCTCGGAACCGAAAGTTCGTCCCAATGAGAGTCTTTCATATGGTTTGGACGAACTTGGTCGAAACTTTGCTCCCTTTGAGTTTTTGGAGAGTAAGGAACTCAAAGTTCGACCCAATGAGAGTTCTTTAGGTGGTTTGGAGCACACATGGTCCAAACTTTGCTCCGTTTCAGTATTTGAGAGCTCGGAACCCAAAGTTCGTCCCAATGAGAGTTTTTCATATGGTTTGGACGAACATGGTCCAAACTTTCCACCGTTTCAGTTTTTGGAGAGTAAGGAACTCAAAGTTCGACCCAATGAGAGTTCTTTTGGTGGTTTGGACCACACATGGTCCAAACTTTGTTCCCTTTCAGTATTTGAGAGCTCGGAACCCAAAGTTCATCCCAATGAGAGATTTTCATATGGTTTGGACGAACTTGGTCCAAACTTTCCTCCGTTTGAGTTTTTGGAGAGTAAGGAACTTAAAGTTCGGGCCAATGAGAGTTCTTTTGGTGGTTTGGACCACACATGGTCCAAACTTTGCTCCGTTTCAGTATTTGAGAGCTCGGAACCCAAAGTTCGTCCCAATGAGAGTTTTTCATATGGTTTGGACGAACTTGGTCGAAACTTTGCTCCGTTTGAGTTTTTGGAGAGTAAGGAACTCAAAGTTCGACCCAATGAGAGTTCTTTAGGTGGTTTGGAGCACACATGGTCCAAACTTTGCTCCGTTTCAGTATTTGAGAGCTCGGAACCCAAAGTTCGTCCCAATGAGAGTTTTTCATATGGTTTGGACGAACTTGGTCCAAACTTTCCTCCGTTTGAGTTTTTGGAGAGTAAGGAACTCAAAGTTCGGCCCAATGAGAGTTCTTTTGGTGGTTTGGACCACACATGGTCCAAACTTTGCTCCGTTTCAGTATTTGAGAGCTCGGAACCCAAAGTTCGTCCCAATGAGAGTTTTTCATATGGTTTGGACGAACTTGGTCGAAAATACTTCTCCTTTGAGTTTTTGGAGAGTAAGGAACTCAAAGTTCGACCCAATGAGAGTTCTTTAGGTGGTTTGGACGACACATGGTGCAAACTTTGCTCCGTTTCAGTATTTGAGAGCTCGGAACCCAAAGTTCGTCCCAATGAGAGTTTTTCATATGGTTTGGACGAACTTGGTCCAAACTTTCCTCCGTTTGAGTTTTTGGAGAGTAAGGAACTCAAAGTTCGGCCCAATGAGAGTTCTTTTGGTGGTTTGGACCACACATGGTCCAAACTTTGCTCCGTTTAAGTATTTGAGAGCTCGGAACCCAAAGTTCGTCCCAATGAGAGTTTTTCTTATGGTTTGGACGAACTTGGTCGAAATACTTCTCCCTTTGAGTTTTTGGAGAGTAAGGAACTCAAAGTTCGACCCAATGAGAGTTCTTTAGGTGGTTTGGACGACACATGGTGCAAACTTTGCTCCCTTTCAGTATTTGAGAGCTCGGAACTGAAAGTTCGTCCCAACGAGAGTTTTTCATATGGTTTGGACGAACTTGGTCGAAACTTTGCTCCGTTTGAGTTTTTGGAGAGTAAGGAACTCAAAGTTCAACCCAATGAGAGTTCTTTAGGTGGTTTGGACGACACATGGTGCAAACTTTGCTCCGTTTCAGTTTTTGAGAGCTCGGAACCCAAAGTTCGTCCAATTGAGAGTTTTTCATATGGTTTGGACGAAGTTGGTCCAAACTTTCCTCCGTTTGAGTTTTTGGAGAGTAAGGAACTCAAAGTTCGGCCCAATGAGAGTTCTTTTGGTGGTTTTGACCACACATTGTCCAAACTTTGCTCCGTTTCAGTATTTGAGAGCTCGGAACCCAAAGTTCGTCCCAATGAGAGTTTTTCATATGGTTTGGACGAACTTGGTCGAAAATACTCTCCCTTTGAGTTTTTGGAGAGTAAGGAACTCAAGGTTCGACCCAATGAGAGTTCTTTAGGTGGTTTGGACGACACATGGTGCAAACTTTGCTCCCTTTCAGTATTTGAGAGCTCGGAACCGAAAGTTCGTCCCAATGAGAGTTTTTCATATGGTTTGGACGAACTTGGTCGAAACTTTGCTCCCTTTGAGTTTTTGGAGAGTAAGGAACTCAAAGTTCGACCCAATGAGAGTTCTTTAGGTGGTTTGGAGCACACATGGTCCAAACTTTGCTCCGTTTCAGTATTTGAGAGCTCGGAACCCAAAGTTTGTCCCAATGAGAGTTTTTCATATGGTTTGGACGAACTTGGTCCAAACTCTCCTCCGTTTGAGTTTTTGGAGAGTAAGGAACTCAAAGTTCGGCCCAATGAGAGTTCTTTTGGTGGTTTGGAGCACACCTGGTCCAAACTTTGCTCCGTTTCAGTATTTGAGAGCTCGGAACCCAAAGTTCGTCCAAATGAGAGTTTTTCATATGGTTTGGACGAACTTGGTCGAAACTTTGCTCCCATTGAGTTTTTGGAGAGTAAGGAACTCAATGTTCGACCCAATGAGAGTTCTTCAGGTGGTTTGGACGACACATGGTCCAAACTTTGCTCCGTTTCAGTATTTGAGAGCTCGGAACCCAAAGTTCGTCCCAATGAGAGTTTTTCATATGGTTTGGACGAACTTGGTCGAAACTTTGCTCCGTTTGAGTTTTTGGAGAGTAAGGAACTCAAAGTTCGACCCAATGAGAGTTCTTTAGGTGGTTTGGAGCACACATGGTCCAAACTTTGCTCCGTTTCAGTATTTGAGAGCTCGGAACCCAAAGTTCGTCCCAATGAGAGTTTTTCATATGGTTTGGACGAACTTGGTCCAAACTTTCCCCCGTTTGAGTTTTTGGAGAGTAAGGAACTCAAAGTTCGGCCCAATGAGAGTTCTTTTGGTGGTTTGGACCACACATGGTCCAAACTTTGCTCCGTTTCAGTATTTGAGAGCTCGGAACCCAAAGTTCGTCCCAATGAGAGTTTTTCATATGGTTTGGACGAACTTTGTCGAAAATACTCTCCTTTTGAGTTTTTGGAGAGTAAGGAACTCAAAGTTCGACCCAATGAGTGTTCTTTAGGTGGTTTGGACGACACATGGTGCAAACTTTGCTCCGTTTCAGTTTTTGAGAGCTCGGAACCCAAAGTTCGTCCCAATGAGAGTTTTTCATATGGTTTGGACGAACTTGGTCCAAACTTTCCTCCGTTTGAGTTTTTGGAGAGTAAGGAACTCAAAGTTCGGCCCAATGAGAGTTCTTTTGGTGGTTTGGACCACACATGGTCCAAACTTTGCTCCGTTTAAGTATTTGAGAGCTCGGAACCCAAAGTTCGTCCCAATGAGAGTTTTTCTTATGGTTTGGACGAACTTGGTCGAAAATACTCTCCCTTTGAGTTTTTGGAGAGTAAGGAACTCAAAGTTCGACCCAATGAGAGTTCTTTAGGTGGTTTGGACGACACATGGTGCAAACTTTGCTCCCTTTCAGTATTTGAGAGCTCGGAACCGAAAGTTCGTCCCAACGAGAGTTTTTCATATGGTTTGGACGAACTTGGTCCAAACTTTGCTCCGTTTGAGTTTTTGGAGAGTAAGGAACTCAAAGTTCAACCCAATGAGAGTTCTTTAGGTGGTTTGGACGACACATGGTGCAAACTTTGCTCCGTTTCAGTTTTTGAGAGCTCGGAACCCAAAGTTCGTCCAATTGAGAGTTTTTCATATGGTTTGGACGAAGTTGGTCCAAACTTTCCTCCGTTTGAGTTTTTGGAGAGTAAGGAACTCAAAGTTCGGCCCAATGAGAGTTCTTTTGGTGGTTTTGACCACACATTGTCCAAACTTTGCTCCGTTTCAGTATTTGAGAGCTCGGAACCCAAAGTTCGTCCCAATGAGAGTTTTTCATATGGTTTGGACGAACTTGGTCGAAAATACTCTCCCTTTGAGTTTTTGGAGAGTAAGGAACTCAAGGTTCGACCCAATGAGAGTTCTTTAGGTGGTTTGGACGACACATGGTGCAAACTTTGCTCCCTTTCAGTATTTGAGAGCTCGGAACCGAAAGTTCGTCCCAATGAGAGTTTTTCATATGGTTTGGACGAACTTGGTCGAAACTTTGCTCCCTTTGAGTTTTTGGAGAGTAAGGAACTCAAAGTTCGACCCAATGAGAGTTCTTTAGGTGGTTTGGAGCACACATGGTCCAAACTTTGCTCCGTTTCAGTATTTGAGAGCTCGGAACCCAAAGTTTGTCCCAATGAGAGTTTTTCATATGGTTTGGACGAACTTGGTCCAAACTCTCCTCCGTTTGAGTTTTTGGAGAGTAAGGAACTCAAAGTTCGGCCCAATGAGAGTTCTTTTGGTGGTTTGGAGCACACCTGGTCCAAACTTTGCTCCGTTTCAGTATTTGAGAGCTCGGAACCCAAAGTTCGTCCAAATGAGAGTTTTTCATATGGTTTGGACGAACTTGGTCGAAACTTTGCTCCCATTGAGTTTTTGGAGAGTAAGGAACTCAATGTTCGACCCAATGAGAGTTCTTCAGGTGGTTTGGACGACACATGGTCCAAACTTTGCTCCGTTTCAGTATTTGAGAGTTCGGAACCCAAAGTTCGTCCCAATGAGAGTTTTTCATATGGTTTGGACGAACTTGGTCCAAACTTTCCACTGTTTGAGTTTTCAGAGAGTAAGGAACTCAAAGTTCGACCCAATGAGAGTTCTTCAGGTGGTTTGGACGACACATGGTGCAAACTTTGCTCCGTTTCAGTATTTGAGAGCTCGGAACCAAAAGTTCGTCCCAATGAGAGTTTTTCATATGGTTTGGACGAACTTGGTCCAAACTTTCCTCCGTTTGAGTTTTTGGAGAGTAAGGAACTCAAAGTTCGACCCAATGAGAGTTCTTCAGGTGGATTGGACGACACATGGTGCAAACTTTGCTCCGTTTCAGTAATTGAGAGCTCGGAACCAAAAGTTCGTCCCAATGAGAGTTTTTCATATGGTTTGGACGAACTTGGTCCAAACTTTCCTCCGTTTGAGTTTTTGGAGAGAAAGGAACTCAAAGTTCGGCCCAATGAGAGTTCTTTTGGTGGTTTGGACCACACATGGTCCAAACATTACTCCGTTTCAGTATTTGAGAGCTCGGAACCAAAAGTTCGTCCCAATGAGAGTTTTTCAGATGGTTTGGACGAACTTGGTCAAGACTTTGCTCCCTTTGAGTTTTTGGATAGTAAGGAACTCAAGGTTCGACCCAATGAGAGTTCTTTAGGTGGTTTGGACGACACATGGTCCAAACTTTTCTCCGTTTCAGTATTTGAGAGCTCGAAACCAAAAGTTCGTCCCAATGAGAGTTTTTAATATGGTTTGGACGAACTTGGTCGAAACTTTGCTCCCTTTGAGTTTTTGGAGAGTAAGGAACTCAAAGTTCGACCCACTGAGAGTTTTTCAGGTGGTTTGGACGACACATGGTGCAAACTTTCCTCCGTTTCAGTAATTGAGAGCTCGGAACCCAAAGTTCGTCCCAATGAGAGTTTTTCATATGGTTTGGACGAACTTGATCCAAACTTTCCTCCGTTTGAGTTTTTGGAGAGTAAGGAACTCAAAGTTCGGCCCAATGAGAGTTCTTTTGGTGGTTTGGAGCACACCTGGTCCAAACTTTGCTCCGTTTCAGTATTTGAGAGCTCGGAACCCAAAGTTCGTCCCAATGAGAGTTTTTCATATGGTTTGGACGAACTTGGTCGAAACTTTGCTCCCTTTGAGTTTTTGGAGAGTAAGGAACTCAATGTTCGACCCAATGAGAGTTCTTCAGGTGGTTTGGACGACACATGGTCCAAATTTTGCTCCGTTTCAGTATTTGAGAGCTCAGAACCCAAAGTTCGTCCCAATGAGAGTTTTTCGTATGGTTTGGACGAACTTGGTCCAAACTTTCCTCCGTTTGAGTTTTTGGAGAGTAAGGAACTCAAAGTTCGGCCCAATGAGAGTTCTTTTGGTGGTTTGGAGCACACCTGGTCCAAACTTTTCTCCGTTTCAGTATTTGAGAGCTCGGAACCCAAAGTTCGTCCCAATGAGAGTTTTTCATATGGTTTGGACGAACTTGGTCGAAACTTTGCTCCCTTTGAGTTTTTGGAGAGTAAGGAACTCAATGTTCGACCCAATGAGAGTTCTTCAGGTGGTTTGGACGACACATGGTCCAAATTTTGCTCCGTTTCAGTATTTGAGAGCTCGGAACCAAAAGTTCGTCCCAATGAGAGTTTTTCGTATGGTTTGGACGAACTTGGTCCAAACTTTCCTCCGTTTGAGTTTTTGGAGAGTAAGGAACTCAAAGTTCGGCCCAATGAGAGTTCTTTTGGTGGTTTGGAGCACACCTGGTCCAAACTTTGCTCCGTTTCAGTATTTGAGAGCTCGGAACCGAAAGTTCGTCCCAATGAGAGTTTTTCATATGGTTTGGACGAACTTGGTCGAAACTTTGCTCCCTTTGAGTTTTTGGAGAGTAAGGAACTCAATGTTCGACCCAATGAGAGTTCTTCAGGTGGTTTGGACGACACATGGTCCAAATTTTGCTCCGTTTCAGTATTTGAGAGCTCGGAACCCAAAGTTCGTCCCAATGAGAGTTTTTCGTATGGTTTGGACGAACTTGGTCCAAACTTTCCTCCGTTTGAGTTTTTGGAGAGTAAGGAACTCAAAGTTCGGCCCAATGAGAGTTCTTTTGGTGGTTTGGACCACACATGGTCCAAACTTTACTCCGTTTCAGTATTTGAGAGCTCGGAACCCAAAGTTCGTCCCAATGAGAGTTTTTCATATGGTTTGGACGAACTTGGTCGAAAATACTCTCCCTTTGAGTTTTTGGAGAGTAAGGAACTCAAGGTTCGACCCAATGAGAGTTCTTTAGGTGGTTTGGACGACACATGGTGCAAACTTTGCTCCCTTTCAGTATTTGAGAGCTCGGAACCGAAAGTTCGTCCCAATGAGAGTTTTTCATATGGTTTGGACGAACTTGGTCGAAACTTTGCTCCCTTTGAGTTTTTGGAGAGTAAGGCCCAATGAGAGTTCTTTTGGTGGTTTGGAGCACACCTGGTCCAAACTTTGCTCCGTTTCAGTATTTGAGAGCTCGGAACCCAAAGTTCGTCCAAATGAGAGTTTTTCATATGGTTTGGACGAACTTGGTCGAAACTTTGCTCCCATTGAGTTTTTGGAGAGTAAGGAACTCAATGTTCGACCCAATGAGAGTTCTTCAGGTGGTTTGGACGACACATGGTCCAAACTTTGCTCCGTTTCAATATTTGAGAGTTCGGAACGCAAAGTTCGTCCCAATGAGAGTTTTTCATATGGTTTGGACGAACTTGGTCCAAACTTTCCACCGTTTGAGTTTTCAGAGAGTAAGGAACTCAAAGTTCGACCCAATGAGAGTTCTTCAGGTGGTTTGGACGACACATGGTGCAAACTTTGCTCCGTTTCAGTATTTGAGAGCTCGGAACCAAAAGTTCGTCCCAATGAGAGTTTTTCATATGGTTTGGACGAACTTGGTCCAAACTTTCCTCCGTTTGAGTTTTTGGAGAGTAAGGAACTCAAAGTTCGACCCAATGAGAGTTCTTCAGGTGGATTGGACGACACATAGTGCAAACTTTGCTCCGTTTCAGTATTTGAGAGCTCGGAACCAAAAGTTCGTCCCAATGAGAGTTTTTCATATGGTTTGGACGAACTTGGTCAAAACTTTGCTCCCTTTGAGTTTTGGGAGAGTAAGGAACTCAAGGTTCGACCCAATGAGAGTTCTTTTGGTGGTTTGGACGACACATGGTCCAAACTTTTCTCCGTTTCAGTATTTGAGAGCTCGAAACCAAAAGTTCGTCCCAATGAGAGTTTTTAATATGGTTTGGACGAACTTGGTCCAAACTTTCCTCCGTTTGAGTTTTTGGAGAGTAAGGAACTCAAAGTTCGGCCCAATGAGAGTTCTTTTGGTGGTTTGGACCACACATGGTCCAAACATTGCTCCGTTTCAGTATTTGAGAGCTCGGAACCAAAAGTTCGTCCCAATGAGAGTTTTTCATATGGTTTGGACGAACTTGGTCAAAACTTTGCTCCCTTTGAGTTTTTGGAGAGTAAGGAACTCAAGGTTCGACCCAATGAGACTTCTTTACGTGGTTTGGACGACACATGGTCCAAACTTTTCTCCGTTTCAGTAGTTGAGAGCTCGAAACCAAAAGTTCGTCCCAATGAGAGTTTTTAATATGGTTTGGACGAACTTGGTCGAAACTTTCTTCCCTTTGAGTTTTTGGAGAGTAAGGAACTCAAAGTTCGACCCAATGAGAGTTTTTCAGGTGGTTTGGACGACACATGGTGCAAACTTTCCTCCGTTTCAGTAATTGAGAGCTCGGAACCCAAAGTTCGTCCAAATGAGAGTTTTTCATATGGTTTGGACGAACTTGGTCGAAACTTTGCTCCGTTTGAGTTTTTGGAGAGTAAGGAACTCAAAGTTCGACCCAATGAGAGTTCTTTAGGTGGTTTGGACGACACCTGGTGCAAACTTTGCTCCGTTTCAGTATTTGAGAGCTCGGAACCCAAAGTTCGTCCCAATGAGAGTTTTTCATATGGTTTGGACGAACTTGGTCCAAACTTTCCTCCGTTTGAGTTTTTGGAGAGAAAGGAACTCAAAGTTCGGCCCAATGAGAGTTCTTTTGGTGGTTTGGACCACACATGGTCCAAACATTACTCCGTTTCAGTATTTGAGAGCTCGGAACCAAAAGTTCGTCCCAATGAGAGTTTTTCAGATGGTTTGGACGAACTTGGTCAAGACTTTGCTCCCTTTGAGTTTTTGGATAGTAAGGAACTCAAGGTTCGACCCAATGAGAGTTCTTTAGGTGGTTTGGACGACACATGGTCCAAACTTTTCTCCGTTTCAGTATTTGAGAGCTCGAAACCAAAAGTTCGTCCCAATGAGAGTTTTTAATATGGTTTGGACGAACTTGGTCGAAACTTTGCTCCCTTTGAGTTTTTGGAGAGTAAGGAACTCAAAGTTCGACCCACTGAGAGTTTTTCAGGTGGTTTGGACGACACATGGTGCAAACTTTCCTCCGTTTCAGTAATTGAGAGCTCGGAACCCAAAGTTCGTCCCAATGAGAGTTTTTCATATGGTTTGGACGAACTTGATCCAAACTTTCCTCCGTTTGAGTTTTTGGAGAGTAAGGAACTCAAAGTTCGGCCCAATGAGAGTTCTTTTGGTGGTTTGGAGCACACCTGGTCCAAACTTTGCTCCGTTTCAGTATTTGAGAGCTCGGAACCCAAAGTTCGTCCCAATGAGAGTTTTTCATATGGTTTGGACGAACTTGGTCGAAACTTTGCTCCCTTTGAGTTTTTGGAGAGTAAGGAACTCAATGTTCGACCCAATGAGAGTTCTTCAGGTGGTTTGGACGACACATGGTCCAAATTTTGCTCCGTTTCAGTATTTGAGAGCTCAGAACCCAAAGTTCGTCCCAATGAGAGTTTTTCGTATGGTTTGGACGAACTTGGTCCAAACTTTCCTCCGTTTGAGTTTTTGGAGAGTAAGGAACTCAAAGTTCGGCCCAATGAGAGTTCTTTTGGTGGTTTGGAGCACACCTGGTCCAAACTTTGCTCCGTTTCAGTATTTGAGAGCTCGGAACCGAAAGTTCGTCCCAATGAGAGTTTTTCATATGGTTTGGACGAACTTGGTCGAAACTTTGCTCCCTTTGAGTTTTTGGAGAGTAAGGAACTCAATGTTCGACCCAATGAGAGTTCTTCAGGTGGTTTGGACGACACATGGTCCAAATTTTGCTCCGTTTCAGTATTTGAGAGCTCGGAACCCAAAGTTCGTCCCAATGAGAGTTTTTCGTATGGTTTGGACGAACTTGGTCCAAACTTTCCTCCGTTTGAGTTTTTGGAGAGTAAGGAACTCAAAGTTCGGCCCAATGAGAGTTCTTTTGGTGGTTTGGACCACACATGGTCCAAACTTTACTCCGTTTCAGTATTTGAGAGCTCGGAACCCAAAGTTCGTCCCAATGAGAGTTTTTCATATGGTTTGGACGAACTTGGTCCAAACTTTCCTCCGTTTGAGTTTTTGGAGAGTAAGGAACTCAAAGTTCGGCCCAATGAGAGTTCTTTTGGTGGTTTGGAGCACACCTGGTCCAAACTTTGCTCCGTTTCAGTATTTGAGAGCTCGGAACCCAAAGTTCGTCCCAATGAGAGTTTTTCATATGGTTTGGACGAACTTGGTCGAAACTTTGCTCCCTTTGAGTTTTTGGAGAGTAAGGAACTCGATGTTCGACCCAATGAGAGTTCTTCAGGTGGTTTGGACGACACATGGTCCAATTTTTTCTCCGTTTCAGTATTTGAGAGCTCGGAACCCAAAGTTCGTCCCAATGAGAGTTTTTCGTATGGTTTGGACGAACTTGGTCCAAACTTTCCTCCGTTTGTGTCTTTGGAGAGTAAGGAACTCAAAGTTCGGCCCAATGAGAGTTCTTTTGGTGGTTTGGAGCACACCTGGTCCAAACTTTGCTCCGTTTCAGTATTTGAGAGCTCGTAACCCAAAGTTCGTCCCAATGAGAGTTTTTCATATGGTTTGGACGAACTTGGTCGAAACTTTGCTCCCTTTGAGTTTTTGGAGAGTAAGGAACTCAAAGTTCGACCCAATCAGAGTTCTTTAGGTGGTTTGGAGCACACATGGTCCAAACTTTGCTCCGTTTCAGTATTTGAGAGCTCGGAACCCAAAGTTCGTCCCAATGAGAGTTTTTCATATGGTTTGGACGAACATGGTCCAAACTTTCCACCGTTTCAGTTTTTGGAGAGTAAGGAACTCAAAGTTCGACCCAATGAGAGTTTTTCAGGTGGTTTGGACGACACATGGTGCAAACTTTCCTCCGTTTCAGTAATTGAGAGCTCGGAACCCAAAGTTCGTCCAAATGAGAGTTTTTCATATGGTTTGGACGAACTTGGTCGAAACTTTGCTCCGTTTGAGTTTTTGGAGAGTAAGGAACTCAAAGTTCGACCCAATGAGAGTTCTTTAGGTGGTTTGGACGACACCTGGTGCAAACTTTGCTCCGTTTCAGTATTTGAGAGCTCGGAACCCAAAGTTCGTCCCAATGAGAGTTTTTCATATGGTTTGGACGAACTTGGTCCAAACTTTGCTCCCTTTGAGTTTTTGGAGAGTAAGGAACTCAAGGTTCGACCCAATGAGAGTTCTTTTGGTGGTTTGGACGACACATGGTCCAAACTTTTCTCCGTTTCAGTATTTGAGAGCTCGAAACCAAAAGTTCGTCCCAATGAGAGTTTTTAATATGGTTGGGACGAACTTGGTCCAAACTTTCCTCCGTTTGAGTTTTTGGAGAGTAAGGAACTCAAAGTTCGGCCCAATGAGAGTTCTTTTGGTGGTTTGGACCACATATGGTCCAAACATTGCTCCGTTTCAGTATTTGAGAGCTCGGAACCAAAAGTTGGTCCCAATGAGAGTTTTTCATATGGTTTGGACGAACTTGGTCAAAACTTTGCTCCCTTTGAGTTTTTGGAGAGTAAGGAACTCAAGGTTCGACCCAATGAGACTTCTTTACGTGGTTTGGACGACACATGGTCCAAACTTTTCTCCGTTTCAGTATTTGAGAGCTCGAAACCAAAAGTTCGTCCCAATGAGAGTTTTTAATATGGTTTGGACGAACTTGGTCGAAACTTTCTTCCCTTTGAGTTTTTGGAGAGTAAGGAACTCAAAGTTCGACCCAATGAGAGTTTTTCAGGTGGTTTGGACGACACATGGTGCAAACTTTCCTCCGTTTCAGTAATTGAGAGCTCGGAACCCAAAGTTCGTCCAAATGAGAGTTTTTCATATGGTTTGGACGAACTTGGTCGAAACTTTGCTCCGTTTGAGTTTTTGGAGAGTAAGGAACTCAAAGTTCGACCCAATGAGAGTTCTTTAGGTGGTTTGGACGACACCTGGTGCAAACTTTGCTCCGTTTCAGTATTTGAGAGCTCGGAACCCAAAGTTCGTCCCAATGAGAGCTTTCATATGGTTTGGACGAACTTGGTCCAAACTTTCCTCCGTTTGAGTTTTTGGAGAGTAAGGAACTCAAAGTTCGGCCCAATGAGAGTTCTTTTGGTGGTTTGGAGCACACCTGGTCCAAACTTTGCTCCGTTTCAGTATTTGAGAGCTCGGAACCCAAAGTTCGTCCCAATGAGAGTTTTTCATATGGTTTGGACGAACTTGGTCGAAACTTTGCTCCCTTTGAGTTTTTGGAGAGTAAGGAACTCGATGTTCGACCCAATGAGAGTTCTTCAGGTGGTTTGGATGACACATGGTCCAATTTTTTCTCCGTTTCAGTATTTGAGAGCTCGGAACCCAAAGTTCGTCCCAATGAGAGTTTTTCGTATGGTTTGGACGAACTTGGTCCAAACTTTCCTCCGTTTGAGTTTTTGGAGAGTAAGGAACTCAAAGTTCGGCCCAATGAGAGTTCTTTTGGTGGTTTGGAGCACACCTGGTCCAAACTTTGCTCCGTTTCAGTATTTGAGAGCTCGTAACCCAAAGTTCGTCCCAATGAGAGTTTTTCATATGGTTTGGACGAACTTGGTCGAAACTTTGCTCCCTTTGAGTTTTTGGAGAGTAAGGAACTCAAAGTTCGACCCAATCAGAGTTCTTTAGGTGGTTTGGAGCACACATGGTCCAAACTTTGCTCCGTTTCAGTATTTCAGAGCTCGGAACCCAAAGTTCGTCCCAATGAGAGTTTTTCATATGGTTTGGACGAACATGGTCCAAACTTTCCACCGTTTCAGTTTTTGGAGAGTAAGGAACTCAAAGTTCGACCCAATGAGAGTTCTTTTGGTGGTTTGGACCACACATGGTCCAAACTTTGTTCCCTTTCAGTATTTGAGAGCTCGGAACCCAAAGTTCATCCCAATGAGAGATTTTCATATGGTTTGGACGAACTTGGTCCAAACTTTCCTCCGTTTGAGTTTTTGGAGAGTAAGGAAATCAAAGTTCGGGCCAATGAGAGTTCTTTTGGTGGTTTGGACCACACATGGTCCAAACTTTGCTCCGTTTCAGTATTTGAGAGCTTGGAACCCAAAGTTCGTCCCAATGAGAGTTTTTCTTATGGTTTGGACGAACTTGGTCGAAAATACTCTCCCTTTGAGTTTTTGGAGAGTAAGGAACTCAAAGTTCGACCCAATGAGAGTTCTTTAGGTGGTTTGGACGACACATGGTGCAAACTTTGCTCCCTTTCAGTATTTGAGAGCTCGGAACCGAAAGTTCGTCCCAACGAGAGTTTTTCATATGGTTTGGACGAACTTGGTCGAAACTTTGCTCCGTTTGAGTTTTTGGAGAGTAAGGAACTCAAAGTTCGACCCAATGAGAGTTCTTTAGGTGGTTTGGACGACACATGGTGCAAACTTTGCTCCGTTTCAGTATTTGAGAGCTCGGAACCCAAAGTTCGTCCCAATGAGAGTTTTTCATATGGTTTGGACGAACTTGGTCCAAACTCTCTTCCGTTTGAGTTTTTGGAGAGTAAGGAACTCAAAGTTCGGCCCAATGAGAGTTCTTTTGGTGGTTTGGAGCACACCTGGTCCAAAATTTGCTCCGTTTCAGTATTTGAGAGCTCGGAACCCAAAGTTCGTCCAAATGAGAGTTTTTCATATGGTTTGGACGAACTTGGTCGAAACTTTGCTCCCATTGAGTTTTTGGAGAGTAAGGAACTCAATGTTCGACCCAATGAGAGTTCTTCAGGTGGTTTGGACGACACATGGTCCAAACTTTGCTCCGTTTCAGTATTTGAGAGTTCGGAACGCAAAGTTCGTCCCAATGAGAGTTTTTCATATGGTTTGGACGAACTTGGTCCAAACTTTCCACCGTTTGAGTTTTCAGAGAGTAAGGAACTCAAAGTTCGACCCAATGAGAGTTCTTCAAGTGGTTTGGACGACACATGGTGCAAACTTTGCTCCGTTTCAGTAATTGAGAGCTCGGAACCAAAAGTTCGTCCCAATGAGAGTTTTTCATATGGTTTGGACGAACTTGGTCCAAACTTTCCTCCGTTTGAGTTTTTGGAGAGAAAGAAACTCAAAGTTCGGCCCAATGAGAGTTCTTTTGGTGGTTTGGACCACACATGGTCCAAACATTGCTCCTTTTCAGTATTTGAGAGCTCGGAACCAAAAGTTCGTCCCAATGAGAGTTTTTCATATGGTTTGGACGAACTTGGTCAAAACTTTGCTCCCTTTGAGTTTTTGGAGAGTAAGGAACTCAAGGTTCGACCCAATGAGAGTTCTTTAGGTGGTTTGGACGACACATGGTCCAAACTTTTCTCCGTTTCAGTATTTGAGAGCTCGAAACCAAAAGTTCGTCCCAATGAGAGTTTTTAATATTTTTTGGACGAACTTGGTCGAAACTTTGCTCCCTTTGAGTTTTTTGAGAGTAAGGAACTCAAAGTTCGACCCAATGAGAGTTTTTCAGGTGGTTTGGACGACACATGGTGCAAACTTTCCTCCGTTTCAGTAATTGAGAGCTCGGAACCCAAAGTTCGTCCCAATGAGAGTTTTTCATATGGTTTGGACGAACTTGGTCCAAACTTTCCTCCGTTTGAGTTTTTGGAGAGTAAGGAACTCAAAGTTCGGCCCAATGAGAGTTCTTTTGGTGGTTTGGTCCACACATGGTCCAAACTATGCTCCGTTTCAGTAATTGAGAGCTCGGAACCCAAAGTTCGTCCCAATGAGAGTTTTTCATATGGTTTGGACGAACTTGGTCGAAACTTTGCTCCCTTTGAGTTTTTGGAGAGTAAGGAACTCAATGTTCGACCCAATGACAGTTCTTTTGGTGGTTTGGTCCACACATGGTCCAAACTATGCTCCATTTCAGTAATTGAGAGCTCGGAACCCAAAGTTCATCCCAATGAGAGTTTTTCATATGGTTTGGAAGAATTGGTCGAAACTTTGCTCCCTTTCACTTTTTGGAGAGTAAGGAACTCAAAGTTCGACCCAATGAGAGTTCTTCAGGTGGTTTGCACGACACATGGTGCAAACTTTTCTCTGTTTCAGTAATTGAGAGCTCGGAACCAAAAGTTCGTCCCAATGAGAGTTTTTCATATGGTTTGGACGAACTTGGTCGAAACTTTGCTCCGTTTGAGTTTTTGGAGAGTAAGGAACTTAAAGTTCGACCCAATGAGAGTTCTTTAGGTGGTTTGGACGACACCTGGTGCAAACTTTGCTCCGTTTCAGTATTTGAGAGCTCGGAACCCAAAGTTCGTCCAAATGAGAGTTTTTCATATGGTTTGGACGAACTTGGTCGAAACTTTGCTCCGTTTGAGTTTTTGGAGAGTAAGGAACTCAAAGTTCGACCCAATGAGAGTTCTTTAGGTGGTTTGGACGACACCTGGTGCAAACTTTGCTCCGTTTCAGTATTTGAGAGCTCGGAACCCAAAGTTCGTCCCAATGAGAGTTTTTCATATGGTTTGGACGAACTTGGTCCAAACTTTCCTCCGTTTGAGTTTTTGGAGAGTAAGGAACTCAAAGTTCGGCCCAATGAGAGTTCTTTTGGTGGTTTGGAGCACACCTGGTCCAAACTTTGCTCCGTTTCAGTATTTGAGAGCTCGGAACCCAAAGTTCGTCCCAATGAGAGTTTTTCATATGGTTTGGACGAACTTGGTCGAAACTTTGCTCCCTTTGAGTTTTTGGAGAGTAAGGAACTCGATGTTCGACCCAATGAGAGTTCTTCAGGTGGTTTGGACGACACATGGTCCAATTTTTTCTCCGTTTCAGTATTTGAGAGCTCGGAACCCAAAGTTCGTCCCAATGAGAGTTTTTCGTATGGTTTGGACGAACTTGGTCCAAACTTTCCTCCGTTTGAGTTTTTGGAGAGTAAGGAACTCAAAGTTCGGCCCAATGAGAGTTCTTTTGGTGGTTTGGAGCACACCGGTCCAAACTTTGCTCCGTTTCAGTATTTGAGAGCTCGTAACCCAAAGTTCGTCCCAATGAGAGTTTTTCATATGGTTTGGACGAACTTGGTCGAAACTTTGCTCCCTTTGAGTTTTTGGAGAGTAAGGAACTCAAAGTTCGACCCAATCAGAGTTCTTTAGGTGGTTTGGAGCACACATGGTCCAAACTTTGCTCCGTTTCAGTATTTGAGAGCTCGGAACCCAAAGTTCGTCCCAATGAAAGTTTTTCATATGGTTTGGACGAACATGGTCCAAACTTTCCACCGTTTCAGTTTTTGGAGAGTAAGGAACTCAAAGTTCGACCCAATGAGAGTTCTTTTGGTGGTTTGGACCACACATGGTCCAAACTTTGTTCCCTTTCAGTATTTGAGAGCTCGGAACCCAAAGTTCATCCCAATGAGAGATTTTCATATGGTTTGGACGAACTTGGTCCAAACTTTCCTCCGTTTGAGTTTTTGGAGAGTAAGGAACTCAAAGTTCGGGCCAATGAGAGTTCTTTTGGTGGTTTGGACCACACATGGTCCAAACTTTGCTCCGTTTCAGTATTTGAGAGCTCGGAACCCAAAGTTCGTCCCAATGAGAGTTTTTCATATGGTTCTGACGAACTTTGTCGAAAATACTCTCCCTTTGAGTTTTTGGAGAGTAAGGAACTCAAAGTTCGACCCAATGAGTGTTCTTTAGGTGGTTTGGACGACACATGGTGCAAACTTTGCTCCGTTTCAGTTTTTGAGAGCTCGGAACCCAAAGTTCGTCCCAATGAGAGTTTTTCATATGGTTTGGACGAACTTGGTCCAAACTTTCCTCCGTTTGAGTTTTTGGATAGTAAGGAACTCAAAGTTCGGCCCAATGAGAGTTCTTTTGGTGGTTTGGACCACACATGGTCCAAACTTTGCTCCGTTTCAGTATTTGAGACCTCGGAACCCAAAGTTCGTCCCAATGAGAGTTTTTCTTATGGTTTGGACGAACTTGGTCGAAAATACTCTCCCTTTGAGTTTTTGGAGAGTAAGGAACTCAAAGTTCGACCCAATGAGAGTTCTTTAGGTGGTTTGGACGACACATGGTGCAAACTTTGCTCCCTTTCAGTATTTGAGAGCTCGGAACCGAAAGTTCGTCCCAACGAGAGTTTTTCATATGGTTTGGACGAACTTGGTCGAAACTTTGCTCCGTTTGAGTTTTTGGAGAGTAAGGAACTCAAAGTTCGACCCAATGAGAGTTCTTTAGGTGGTTTGGACGACACATGGTGCAAACTTTGCTCCGTTTCAGTATTTGAGAGCTCGGAACCAAAAGTTCGTCCCAATGAGAGTTTTTCATATGGTTTGGACGAACTTGGTCAAAACTTTGCTCCCTTTGAGTTTTTGGAGAGTAAGGAACTCAAGGTTCGACCCAATGAGAGTTCTTTAGGTGGTTTGGACGACACATGGTCCAAACTTTTCTCCGTTTCAGTATTTGAGAGCTCGAAACCAAAAGTTCGTCCCAATGAGAGTTTTTAATATGGTTTGGACGAACTTGGTCGAAACTTTGCTCCCTTTGAGTTTTTGGAGAGTAAGGAACTCAAAGTTCGACCCAATGAGAGTTTTTCAGGTGGTTTGGACGACACATGGTGCAAACTTTCCTCCGTTTCAGTAATTGAGAGCTCGGAACCCAAAGTTCGTCCCAATGAGAGTTTTTCATATGGTTTGGACGAACTTGGTCCAAACTTTCCTCCGTTTGAGTTTTTGGAGAGTAAGGAACTCAAAGTTCGGCCCAATGAGAGTTCTTTTGGTGGTTTGGAGCACACCTGGTCCAAACTTTGCTCCGTTTCAGTATTTGAGAGCTCGGAACCCAAAGTTCGTCCCAATGAGAGTTTTTCATATGGTTTGGACGAACTTGGTCGAAACTTTGCTCCCTTTGAGTTTTTGGAGAGTAAGGAACTCA
Source organism: Luffa aegyptiaca (assembly GCA_017139565.1). Taxonomy (NCBI): domain Eukaryota; kingdom Viridiplantae; phylum Streptophyta; class Magnoliopsida; order Cucurbitales; family Cucurbitaceae; genus Luffa; species Luffa aegyptiaca. The sequence continues at coordinate 111,351 of JAETGN010000027.1, read as the reverse complement.
ATGTTCGACCCAATGAGAGTTCTTCAGGTGGTTTGGACGACACATGGTCCAAATTTTGCTCCGTTTCAGTATTTGAGAGCTCGGAACCCAAAGTTCGTCCAAATGAGAGTTTTTCGTATGGTTTTGACGAACTTGGTCCAAACTTTCCTCCGTTTGAGTTTTTGGAGAGTAAGGAACTCAAAGTTCGGCCCAATGAGAGTTCTTTTGGTGGTTTGGAGCACACCTGGTCCAAACTTTGCTCCGTTTCAGTATTTGAGAGCTCGGAACCCAAAGTTCGTCCCAATCAGAGTTTTTCATATGGTTTGGACGAACTTGGTCGAAACTTTGCTCCCATTGAGTTTTTGGAGAGTAAGGAACTCAATGTTCGACCCAATGAGAGTTCTTCAGGTGGTTTCGACGACACATGGTCCAAACTTTGCTCCGTTTCAGTATTTGAGAGCTCGGAACCCAAAGTTCGTCCCAATGAGAGTTTTTCATATGGTTTGGACGAACTTGGTCCAAACTTTCCACCGTTTGAGTTTTCGGAGAGTAAGGAACTCAAAGTTCGGCCCAATGAGAGTTCTTTAGGTGGTTTAGACGACACATGGTCCAAACTTTTCTCCGTTTCAGTATTTGATAGCTCGAAACCAAAAGTTCGTCCCAATGAGAGTTTTTAATATGGTTTGGACGAACTTGGTCGAAACTTTGCTCCCTTTGAGTTTTTGGAGAGTAAGGAACTCAAAGTTTGACCCAATGAGAGTTTTTCAGGTGGTTTGGACGACACATGGTGCAAACTTTCCTCCGTTTCAGTAATTGAGAGCTCGGAACCCAAAGTTCGTCCCAATGAGAGTTTTTCATATGGTTTTGACGAACTTGGTCCAAACTTTCCTCCGTTTGTGTTTTTGGAGAGTAAGGAACTCAAAGTTCGGCCCAATGAGAGTTCTTTTGGTGGTTTCGTCCACACATGGTCCAAACTATGCTCCGTTTCAGTAATTGAGAGCTCGGAACCCAAAGTTCGTCCCAATGAGAGTTTTACATATGGTTTGGACGAACTTGGTCGAAACTTTGCTCCCTTTGAGTTTTTGGAGAGTAAGGAACTCAATGTTCGACCCAATGACAGTTCTTTTGGTGGTTTGGTCCACACATGGTCCAAACTATGCTCCATTTCAGTAATTGAGAGCTCGGAACCCAAAGTTCGTCCCAATGAGAGTTTTTCATATGGTTTGGACGAATTGGTCGAAACTTTGCTCCCTTTCACTTTTTGGAGAGTAAGGAACTCAAAGTTCGACCCAATGAGAGTTCTTCAGGTGGTTTGCACGACACATGGTGCAAACTTTTCTCTGTTTCAGTAATTGAGAGCTCGGAACCAAAAGTTCGTCCCAATGAGAGTTTTTCATATGGTTTGGACGAACTTGGTCCAAACTTTCCTCCGTTTGAGTTTTTGGAGAGTAAGGAACTCAAAGTTCGGCCCACTGAGAGTTCTTTTGGTGGTGTGGACCACACATGGTCCAAACTTTGCTCCGTTTCAGTATTTGAGAGCTCGAAACCGAAAGTTCGTCGCAATGAGAGTTTTTCATATGGTTTGGACGAACTTGGTCCAAACTTTCCACCGTTTGAGTTTTTGGAGAGTAAGGAACTCAAAGTGCGGCCCAACGAGAGTTCTTTTGGTGGTTTGGACCACACATGGTCTAAACTATGCTCCGTTTCAGTAATTGAGAGCTCGGAACCCAAAGTTCGTCCCAATGAGAGTTTTTCATATAGTTTGGACGAACTTGGCCCAAAGTTTCCACCATTTGAGTTTTTGGAGAGTAAGGAACTCAAAGTTCGGACCAATGAGAGTTCTTTTGGTGGTCTGGACCACACATGGTCCAAACTTTGCTCCGTTTCAGTAATTGAGAGCTCGGAACCCAAAGTTCGTCCCAATGAGAGTTTTTCATATGGTTTGGACGAACTTGGTCCAAACTTTCCACCGTTTGAGTTTTTGGAGAGTAAGGAACTCAAAGTTCGGTCCAATGAGAGTTCTTTTGGTGGTTTGGACCACACATGGTCTAAACTTTGCTCCGTTTCCGTCATTGAGAGCTCGGAACCCAAGGTTCGTCCCAATGAGATTTTTTCATTTGGTTTGGACGAACTCTGTCGAAACTTTGCTCCCTTTGAGTTTTTGGAGAGTAAGGAACTCAATGTTCGACCCAATGAGAGTTCTTTTGGTGGTTTGGTCCACACATGGTCCAAACTATGCTCCATTTCAGTAATTGATATGAATCCTACCATGCTATCCAAGACTAAAGAAAAGCTTCAAAATGTTGATGCATTAAATGCACTCAAGCTTCATTGAAGACAATTCAAAGTGTCATTTATGGAACATGAACTTCAAGATACTTCAAGTGAGGCTTCATTTATACTTTGGGAGGTTACAAATATTAATTGGCTGATTGCAAACTCCTATTCACGGATTTATGGACCCTTTTGAATGTATTTTCAGTTTTATGTCATTTTATTTACTTTTTAGGTTATATTGAGTTAATGGTTGATTATGGTCATAAAGTTGGAATGTTACAACTCTTGAAATGCCTCATGGAAGGTCTAGGGTTCAATTTTAAGGCTATATAATGCCATGTAATTCCATTGTAAAAAAAGGAAGACTTGGAAATGTAGTAAAATAAGCCTTTGAGCTTTTCCTTTAGCCTAAGAGCTAAGTTTCTTTGCAATTCTATGTAGTTTAGGTTGCATGCTTAGAATCATTCAAGCTTGACTTGATCAATCATGCTTGTGGAGTGATTCGAATCTCAAGCAAGTTTCTTGCCTTGAGATATTTGATCGACAAGGTAATCCGGTTTTTACTTTCCTTGGGTTGATTTTCTAATCAGTTTTGGGGTTTTCAGATTTGAGATCTAAAGGTCTTGTTTTTCAGCAAGGTTGTTAGATACATTTCCTGGGAGTTTCACAACATTTGGTATCAGAGCTGCTTTGATTCAGAACATTTGGTATCAGAGCTTTAGGTTCAAGATCGGATATATGTTTCCTTTGCGTTTCTCTTGAATTTATTTTTTTTTACTTCTCTGGTTATTTTTTTTAATCTGTCTTATTTCGTAGTCTGTCTAAAAGCTCCAAAAACTTGTATTTCCGTAGGTCTTTTTATCCTTTTGTCTTCTATGATATTTTAGATCAAGATCTAAGCTAAAACTTTGTCTTCTATGATATTCTCAAATTCGTCTTTAGTGAGGGAGAAAATTCTACGTTTTTGTAATCTGTTCTGGAAAACTGTTTTACCCGAGAGCATGTGTTCTAAATTTGTTCTTGTTGTTTTTGCTTCCAGAACATGCCAAATCCGAAATTTTCCCTCTTTGATCTGATCTTGGTGTTTTAATCTTACCTTAGGCATCCAATCTCAGCTGTTACAGTTTGAAATTTGCAAAAGTTGGCTGTTACATAATTAATTTTGACAGTTATATTTCAACAAGTTAAATTTTTAGCCATTGGAAGTTATAACTCTTTATGTTTTACTTTTGTAACTCATTTGTGTTATAAAGGCTATTTTCAACTTCATAATATCTGACATAGCCGTTGGACTTCATTGTTTTTAGAGTTACATTCTTGACTCTTTAAACTCCATTTAACAAAAGCATTGTATGCATCTTTGGTCGTTCATAACATCTTGTCCATCTTCTTACATGTTTGGATTCGGAATATTTCCATAGTTAAGCCAGTTTGCATATTCAAAGTGTGCTACTACTCATTCAATTGCAAACAATCTTGGCTTCCTTATTTCAAAATTTGAGAGGTGCGAAAGAGAGCTTATAAAGAGTGATATGTGAAAATGAGTGAAAACTAGATGCCAAAATTTTCATGAGTGTGAACGCATAAAAGAGTGTTGTGAGGTCCTTTGTGTTTTCTTAACATGTTTTTGCAGCAATGTCACACAAAAAGATTCGAGGACGAATCCTCTTGAAGAAGGGGAGAATGATATGAATCCTACCATGCTATCCAAGACTAAAGAAAAGCTTCAAAATGTTGATGCATTAAATGCACTCAAGCTTCATTGAAGACAATTCAAAGTGTCATTTATGGAACATGAACTTCAAGATACTTCAAGTGAGGCTTCATTTATACTTTGGGAGGTTACAAATATTAATTGGCTGATTGCAAACTCCTATTCACGGATTTATGGACCCTTTTGAATGTATTTTCAGTTTTATGTCATTTTATTTACTTTTTAGGTTATATTGAGTTAATGGTTGATTATGGTCATAAAGTTGGAATGTTACAACTCTTGAAATGCCTCATGGAAGGTCTAGGGTTCAATTTTAAGGCTATATAATGCCATGTAATTCCATTGTAAAAAAAGGAAGACTTGGAAATGTAGTAAAATAAGCCTTTGAGCTTTTCCTTTAGCCTAAGAGCTAAGTTTCTTTGCAATTCTATGTAGTTTAGGTTGCATGCTTAGAATCATTCAAGCTTGACTTGATCAATCATGCTTGTGGAGTGATTCGAATCTCAAGCAAGTTTCTTGCCTTGAGATATTTGATCGACAAGGTAATCCGGTTTTTACTTTCCTTGGGTTGATTTTCTAATCAGTTTTGGGGTTTTCAGATTTGAGATCTAAAGGTCTTGTTTTTCAGCAAGGTTGTTAGATACATTTCCTGGGAGTTTCACAACAGTAATTGAGAGCTCGGAACCCAAAGTTCGTCCCAATGAGAGTTTTTCATAGGTTTGGACGAACTTGGTCGAAACTTTGCTCCCTTTGAGTTTTTGGAGAGTAAGGAACTCATAGTTCGACCCAATGAGAGTTCTTTAGGTGGTTTGCACGACACATGGTGCAAACTTTGCTCCGTTTCAGTATTTGAGAGCTCAGAACCAAAAGTTCGTCCCAATGAGAGTTTTTCATATGGTTTGGACGAACTTGGTCCAACCTTTCCTCCGTTTGAGTTTTTGGAGAGTAAGGAACTCAAAGTTCGACCCAATGAGAGTTCTTCAGGTGGTTTGGACGACACATGGTGCAAACTTTGGTCCGTTTCAGTATTTGAGAGCTCGGAACCAAAAGTTCGTCCCAATGAGAGTTTTTCATATGGTTTGGACGAACTTGGTCCAAACTTTCCTCCGTTTGAGTTTTTGGAGAGTAAGGAACTCAAAGTTCGGCCCAATGAGAGTTCTTTTGGTGGTTTGGTCCACACATGGTCCAAACTATGCTCCGTCTCAGTAATTGAGAGCTCGGAACCAAAAGTTCGTCCCAATGAGAGTTTTTCATATGGTTTGGACAAACTTGGTCCAAACTTTCCACCGTTTGAGTTTTTGGCGAGTAAGGAACTCAAAGTTCGGCCCAATGAGAGTCCTTTTGGTGGTTTGGACCACACATGTTCTAAACTTTGCTCCGTTTCAGTATTTCAGAGCTCGGAACCCAAAGTTCGTCCCAATGAGAGTTTTTCATTTGGTTTGGACGAACTTGGTCCAAACTTTCCTCCGTTTGAGTTTTTGGAGAGTAAGGAACTCAAAGTTCGACCCAATGAGAGTTCTTTTGGTGGTTTGGAGCACACCTGGTCCAAACTTTGCTCCGTTTCAGTATTTGAGAGCTCGGAACCCAAAGTTCGTCCCAATGAGAGTTTTTCATATGGTTTGGACGAACTTGGTCGAAACTTTGCTCCCATTGAGTTTTTGGAGAGTAAGGAACTCAATGTTCGACCCAATGAGAGTTCTTCAGGTGGTTTGGACGACACATGGTCCAAACTTTGCTCCGTTTCAGTATTTGAGAGCTCGGAACCCAAAGTTCGTCCCAATGAGAGTTTTTCATATGGTTTGGACGAACTTGGTCCAAACTTTCCTCCGTTTGAGTTTTTGGAGAGTAAGGAACTCAAAGTTCGACCCAATGAGAGTTCTTCAGGTGGTTTGGACGACACATGGTGCAAACTTTGGTCCGTTTCAGTATTTGAGAGCTCGGAACCAAAAGTTCGTCCCAATGAGAGTTTTTCATATGGTTTGGACGAACTTGGTCCAAACTTTCCTCCGTTTGAGTTTTTGGAGAGTAAGGAACTCAAAGTTCAACCCAATAAGAGTTCTTCAGGTGGTTTGCACGACACATGGTGCAAACTTTGCTCTGTTTCAGTAATTGAGAGCTCGGAACCCAAAGTTCGTCCCAATGAGAGTTTTTCATATGGTTTGGACGAACTTGGTCCAAACTTTCCTCCGTTTGGGTTTTTGGAGAGTAAGGAACTCAAAGTTCGGCCCAATGAGAGTTCTTTTGGTGGTTTGGAGCACACCTTGTCCAAACTTTGCTCCGTTTCAGTATTTGAGAGCTCGGAACCCAAAGTTCGTCCCAATGAGAGTTTTTCATATGGTTTGGACGAACTTGGTCGAAACTTTGCTCCCATTGAGTTTTTGGAGAGTAAGGAACTCAATGTTCGACCCAATGAGAGTTCTTCAGGTGGTTTGGACGACACATGGTCCAAACTTTTCTCCGTTTCAGTATTTGAGAGCTCGGAACCCAAAGTTCGTCCCAATGAGAGTTTTTCATATGGTTTGGACGAACTTGGTCCAAACTTTCCTCCGTTTGAGTTTTTGGAGAGTAAGGAACTCAAAGTTCGGCCCAATGAGAGTTCTTTTGGTGGTTTGGACCACACATGGTCCAAACTTTGCTCCGTTTCAGTATTTGAGAGCTCGAAACCGAAAGTTCGTCGCAATGAGAGTTTTTCATATGCTTTGGACGAACTTGGTCCAAACTTTCAACCGTTTGAGTTTTTGGAGAGTAAGGAACTCAAAGTGCGGCCCAACGAGAGTTCTTTTGGTGGTTTGGACCACACATGGTCCAAACTTTTCTCCGTTTCAGTATTTGAGAGCTCGGAACCCAAAGTTCGTCACAATGAGAGTTTTTCATATGGTTTGGACGAACTTGGTCCAAACATTCCTCCGTTTGAGTTTTTGGAGAGTAAGGAACTCAAAGTTCAGCCCACTGAGAGTTCTTTTGGTGGTTTGGATCACACATGGTCCAAACTTTGCTCCGTTTCAGTATTTGAGAGCTCGGAACCCAAAGTTCGTCCCAATGAGAGTTTTTCATATGGTTTGAACGAACTTGGTCGAAACTTTGCTCCCTTTGAGTTTTTGGAGAGTAAGGAACTCAAAGTTCGACCCAATGAGAGTTCTTCAGGTGGTTTGGACGACACATGGTCCAAACTTTTCTCCGTTTCAGTATTTGAGAGCTCGGAACCCAAAGTTCGTCCCAATGAGAGTTTGTCATATGGTTTGGACGAACTTGGTCCAAACTTTCCTCCGTTTGAGTTTTTGGAGAGTAAGGAACTCAAAGTTCGGTCCCATGAGAGTTCTTTTGGTGGTTTGGAGAACACCTGGTCCAAACTTTGCTCCGTTTCAGTATTTGAGAGCTCGGAACCCAAAGTTCGTCCCAATGAGAGTTTTTCATATGGTTTGAACGAATTTGGTCGAAACTTTGCTCCCTTTGAGTTTTTGGAGAGTAAGGAACTCATAGTTCGACCCAATGAGAGTTCTTCAGCTGGTTTGCACGACACATGGTGCAAACTTTGCTCCGTTTCAGTATTTGAGAGCTCGGAACCAAAAGTTCGTCCCAATGAGAGTTTTTCATATGGTTTGGACGAACTTTGTCCAAACTTTCCTCCGTTTGAGTTTTTGGAGAGTAAGGAAGTCAAAGTTCGACCCAATGAGAGTTCTTCAGGTGGTTTGCACGACACATGGTGCAAACTTTGCTCCGTTTCAGTAATTGAGAGCTCAGAACCCAAAGTTCGTCCCAATGAGTGTTTTTCATATGGTTTGGACGAACTTGGTCCAAACTTTTTTCCGTTTGAGTTTTTGGAGAGTAAGGAACTCAAAGTTCGGCCCAATGAGAGTTCTTTTGGTGGTTTGGAGCACACCTGGTCCAAACTTTGCTCCGTTTCAGTATTTGAGAGCTCGGAACCGAAAGTTCGTCCCAATGAGAGTTTTTCATATGGTTTGGACGAACTTGGTCGAAACTTTGCTCCCATTGAGTTTTTGGAGAGTAAGGAACTCAATGTTCGACCCAATGAGAGTTCTTCAGGTGGTTTGGACGACACATGGTCCAAACTTTGCTCCGTTTCAGTATTTGAGAACTCGGAACCCAAAGTTCGTCCCAATGAGAGTTTTTCATATGGTTTGGACGAACTTGGTCCAAACGTTCCTCTGTTTGAGTTTTTGGAGAGTAAGGAACTCAAAGTTCGGCCCAATGAGAGTTCTTTTTGTGGTTTAGAGCACACCTGGTCCAAACTTTGCTCCGTTTCAGTATTTGAGAGCTCGGAACCCAAAGTTCGTCCCAATGAGAGTTTTTCATATGGTTTGGACGAACTTGGTCCAAACTTTCCTCCGTTTGAGTTTTTGGAGAGTAAGGAACTCAAAGTTCGACCCAATGAGAGTTCTTCAGGTGGTTTGGACGACACATGGTGCAAACTTTGCTCCGTTTCAGTATTTGAGAGCTCGGAACCAAAAGTTCGTCCCAATGAGAGTTTTTCATATGGTTTGGACGAACTTGGTCCAAACTTTCCTCCGTTTGAGTTTTTGGAGAGTAAGGAACTCAAAGTTCGACCCAATGAGAGTTCTTCAGGTGGTTTGGACGACACATGATGCAAACTTTGCTCCGTTTTAGTAATTGAGAGCTCGGAACCCAAAGTTCGTCCCAATGAGAATTTTTCATGTGGTTTGGACGAACTTGGTCCAAACTTTCCTCCGTTTGAGTTTTTGGAGAGTAAGGAACTCAAAGTTCGGCCCAATGAGAGTTCTTTTGGTGGTTTGGAGCACACCTGGTCCAAACTTTTCTCCGTTTCAGTATTTGAGAGCTCGGAACCCAAAGTTCGTACCAATAAGAGTTTTTCATATGGTTTGGACGAACTTGGTCGAAACTTTGCTCCCTTTGAGTTTTTGGAGAGTAAGGAACTCAATGTTCGACCCAATGAGAGTTCTTCAGGTGGTTTGGACGACACATGGTCCAAACTTTGCTCCGTTTCAGTATTTGAGAGCTCAGAACCCAAAGTTCGTCCCAATGAGAGTTTTTCATATGGTTTGGACGAACTTGGTCCAAACTTTCCTCCGTTTGAGTTTTTGGAGAGTAAGGAACTCAAAGTTCGACCCAATGAGAGTTCTTCAGGTGGTTTGGACGACACATGATGCAAACTTTGCTCCGTTTTAGTAATTGAGAGCTCGGAACCCAAAGTTCGTCCCAATGAGAAATTTTCATATGGTTTGGACGAACTTGGTCCAAACTTCCCTCCGTTTGAGTTTTTGGAGAGTAAGGAACTCAAAGTTCGGCCCAATGAGAGTTCTTTCTGTGGTTTGGAGCACACCTGGTCCAAACTTTGCTCCGTTTCAGTATTTGAGAGCTCGGAACCCAAAGTTCGTACCAATAAGAGTTTTTCATATGGTTTGGACGAACTTGGTCGAAACTTTGCTCCCTTTGAGTTTTTGGAGAGTAAGGAACTCAATGTTCGACCCAATGAGAGTTCTTCAGGTGGTTTGGACGACACATGGTCCAAACTTTGCTCCGTTTCAGTATTTGAGAGCTCGGAACCCAAAGTTCGTCCCAATGAGAGTTTTTCATATGGTTTGGACGAACTTGGTCCAAACTTTCCTCCGTTTGAGTTTTTGGAGATTAAGGAACTTAAAGTTCGACCCAATGAGAGTTCTTCAGGTGGTTTGGACGACACATGATGCAAACTTTGCTCCGTTTTAGTAATTGAGAGCTCGGAACCCAAAGTTCGTCCCAATGAGAATTTTTCATATGGTTTGGACGAACTTGGTCCAAACTTTCCTCCGTTTGAGTTTTTGGAGAGTAAGGAACTCAAAGTTCGGCCCAATGAGAGTTCTTTTGGTGGTTTGGAGCACACCTGGTCCAAACTTTGCTCCGTTTCAGTATTTGAGAGCTCGGAACCCAAAGTTCGTCCCAATGAGAGTTTTTCATATGGTTTGGACGAACTTTGTCCAAACTTTCCTCCGTTTGAGTTTTTGGAGAGTAAGGAACTCAAAGTTCGACCCAATGAGAGTTCTTCAGGTGGTTTGGACGACACATGGTGCAAACTTTGCTCCGTTTCAGTATTTGAGAGCTCGGAACCAAAAGTTCGTCCCAATGAGAGTTTTTCATATGGTTTGGACGAACTTGGTCCAAACGTTCCTCCGTTTGAGTTTTTGGAGAGTAAGGAACTCAAAGTTCGACCCAATGAGAGTTCTTTTGGTGGTTTGGACCACACATGGTCCAAACTTTGCTCCGTTTCAGTATTTGAGAGCTCGAAACCGAAAGTTCGTCGCAATGAGAGTTTTTCATATGGTTTGGACGAACTTGGTCCAAACTTTCCTCCGTTTGAGTTTTTGGAGAGTAAGGAACTGAAAGTTCGACGCAATGAGAGTTCTTCAGGTGGTTTGGACGACACATGGTGCAAACTTTGCTCCGTTTCAGTAATTCAGAGCTCGGAACCCAAAGTTCGTCCCAATGAGAGTTTTTCATATGGTTTGGACGAACTTGGTCCAAACTTTCCTCCGTTTGAGTTTTTGGAGAGTAAGTGACTCAAAGTTCGGCCCAATGAGAGTTCCTTTGGTGGTTTGGACCACACATGGTCCAAACTTTGCTCCGTTTCAATATTTGAGAGTTCGAAACCGAAAGTTCGTCGCAATGAGAGTTTTTCATATGGTTTGGACGAACTTGGTCCAAACTTTCCGCCGTTTGAATTTTTGGAGAGTAAGGAACTCAATGTTCGACCCAATGAGAGTTCTTTAGGTGGTTTGGTCCACACATGGTCCAAACTATGCTCCGTTTCAGTTATTGAGAGCTCGGAACCCAATGTTCGTCCCAATGAGAGTTTTTCATATGGTTTGGATGAACTTGGTCCAAACTTTCCACCGTTTGAGTTTTTGGAGAGTAAGGAACTCAAAGTTCGGCCCAATGAGAGTTCTTTTGGTGGTTTGGATCACACATGGTCCAAACTTTGCTCCGTTTCAGTATTTGAGAGCTCGGAACCCAAAGTTCGTCCCAATGAGAGTTTTTCATATGGTTTGGACGAACTTGGTCGAAACTTTGCTCCCTTTGAGTTTTTGGAGAGTAAGGAACTCATAGTTCGAACCAATGAGAGTTCTTCAGGTGGTTTGGACGACAAATGGTGCAAACTTTTCTCCGTTTCAGTAATTGAGAGCTCGGAACCCAAAGTTCGTCACAATGAGAGTTTTTCATATGGTTTGGACGAACTTGGTCCAAACTTTCCTCCGTTTGAGTTTTTGGAGAGTAAGGAACTCAAAGTTCGGACCAATGAGAGTTCTTTTGGTGGTCTGGACCACAAATGGTCCAAACTTTGCTCCGTTTCAGTAATTGAGAGCTCGGAACCCAAAGTTCGTCCCAATGAGAGTTTTTCATATGGTTTGGACGAACTTAGTCCAAACTTTCCACCGTTTGAGTTTTTGGAGAGTAAGGAACTCAAAGTTCGGCCCAATGAGAGTTGTTTTGGTGGTTTGGACCACACATGGTCTAAACTTTGCTCCGTTTCAGTATTTGAGAGCTCGGAACCCAAAGTTCGTCCCAATGAGAGTTTTTCATATGGTTTGGACGAACTTGGTCGAAACTTTTCTCCCTTTGAATTTTTGGAGAGTAAGGAACTCATAGTTAGACCCAATGAGAGTTCTTCAGGTGGTTTGCACGACACATGGCGCAAACTTTGCTCCGTTTCAGTAATTGAGAGCTCGGAACCAAAAGTTCGTCCCAATGAGAGTTTTTCATATGGTTTGGACGAACTTGGTCCAAACTTTCCTCCGTTTGAGTTTTTGGAGAGTAAGGAACTCAAAGTTCGACCCAATGAGAGTTCTTCAGGTGGTTTGGACGACACATGGTGCAAACTTTGCTCCGTTTCAGTAATTCAGAGCTCGGAACCCAAAGTTCGTCCCAATGAGAGTTTTTCATATGGTTTGGACGAACTTGGTCCAAACTTTCCTCCGTTTGAGTTTTTGGAGAGTAAGGAATTCAAAGTTCGGCCCAATGAGAGTTCTTTTGGTGGTTTGGACCACATATGGTCCAAACTTTGCTCCATTTCAGTATTTGAGAGCTCGGAACCCAAAGTTCGCCCCAATGAGAGTTTTTCATATGGTTTGGACGAACTTGGTCGAAACTTTGCTCCCTTTGAGTTTTTGGAGGGTAAGGAACTCATAGTTCGACCCAATGAGAGTTCTTCAGGTGGTTTGCACGACACATGGTGCAAACTTTGCTCCGTTTCAGTATTTGAGAGCTCGGAACCCAAAGTTCGTCCCAATGAGAGTTTTTCATATGGTTTGGACGAACTTGGTCCAAACATTCCACCGTTTGAGTTTTTGGAGAGTAAGAAACTCAAAGTTCAACCAATGAGAGTTCTTTAGGTGGTTTGATCCACACATGGTCCAAACTATGCTCCGTTTCAGTAATTGAGAGCTCGGAACCCAAAGTTCGTCCCAATGAGAGTTTTTCATATGGTTTGGACGAACTTGGTCGAAACTTTGCTCCCTTTGAGTTTTTGGAGAGTAAGGAACTCATAGTTCGAACCAATGAGAGTTCTTCAGGTGGTTTGGATGACACATGGTGCAAACTTTTCTCCGTTTCAGTAATTGAGAGCTCGGAACCCAAAGTTCGTCACAATGAGAGTTTTTCATATGGTTTGGACGAACTTGGTCCAAACTTTCCTCCGTTTGAGTTTTTGGAGAGTAAGGAACTCAAAGTTCGGACCAATGAGAGTTCTTTTGGTGGTCTGGACCACAAATGGTCCAAACTTTGCTCCGTTTCAGTAATTGAGAGCTCGGAACCCAAAGTTCGTCCCAATGAGAGTTTTTCATATGGTTTGGACGAACTTAGTCCAAACTTTCCACCGTTTGAGTTTTTGGAGAGTAAGGAACTCAAAGTTCGGCCCAATGAGAGTTGTTTTGGTGGTTTGGACCACACATGGTCTAAACTTTGCTCCGTTTCAGTATTTGAGAGCTCGGAACCCAAAGTTCGTCCCAATGAGAGTTTTTCATATGGTTTGGACGAACTTGGTCGAAACTTTTCTCCCTTTGAGTTTTTGGAGAGTAAGGAACTCATAGTTAGACCCAATGAGAGTTCTTCAGGTGGTTTGCACGACACATGGCGCAAACTTTGCTCCGTTTCAGTAATTGAGAGCTCGGAACCAAAAGTTCGTCCCAATGAGAGTTTTTCATATGGTTTGGACGAACTTGGTCCAAACTTTCCTCCGTTTGAGTTTTTGGAGAGTAAGGAACTCAAAGTTCGACCCAATGAGAGTTCTTCAGGTGGTTTGGACGACACATGGTGCAAACTTTGCTCCGTTTCAGTAATTCAGAGCTCGGAACCCAAAGTTCGTCCCAATGAGAGTTTTTCATATGGTTTGGACGAACTTGGTCCAAACTTTCCTCCGTTTGAGTTTTTGGAGAGTAAGGAATTCAAAGTTCGGCCCAATGAGAGTTCTTTTGGTGGTTTGGACCACATATGGTCCAAACTTTGCTCCATTTCAGTATTTGAGAGCTCGGAACCCAAAGTTCGCCCCAATGAGAGTTTTTCATATGGTTTGGACGAACTTGGTCGAAACTTTGCTCCCTTTGAGTTTTTGGAGGGTAAGGAACTCATAGTTCGACCCAATGAGAGTTCTTCAGGTGGTTTGCACGACACATGGTGCAAACTTTGCTCCGTTTCAGTATTTGAGAGCTCGGAACCCAAAGTTCGTCCCAATGAGAGTTTTTCATATGGTTTGGACGAACTTGGTCCAAACATTCCACCGTTTGAGTTTTTGGAGAGTAAGAAACTCAAAGTTCAACCAATGAGAGTTCTTTAGGTGGTTTGATCCACACATGGTCCAAACTATGCTCCGTTTCAGTAATTGAGAGCTCGGAACCCAAAGTTCGTCCCAATGAGAGTTTTTCATATGGTTTGGACGAACTTGGTCGAAACTTTGCTCCCTTTGAGTTTTTGGAGAGTAAGGAACTCATAGTTCGAACCAATGAGAGTTCTTCAGGTGGTTTGGACGACACATGGTGCAAACTTTTCTCCGTTTCAGTAATTGAGAGCTCGGAACCCAAAGTTCGTCACAATGAGAGTTTTTCATATGGTTTGGACGAACTTGGTCCAAACTTTCCTCCGTTTGAGTTTTTGGAGAGTAAGGAACTCAAAGTTCGGACCAATGAGAGTTCTTTTGGTGGTCTGGACCACAAATGGTCCAAACTTTGCTCCGTTTCAGTAATTGAGAGCTCGGAACCCAAAGTTCGTCCCAATGAGAGTTTTTCATATGGTTTGGACGAACTTAGTCCAAACTTTCCACCGTTTGAGTTTTTGGAGAGTAAGGAACTCAAAGTTCGGCCCAATGAGAGTTGTTTTGGTGGTTTGGACCACACATGGTCTAAACTTTGCTCCGTTTCAGTATTTGAGAGCTCGGAACCCAAAGTTCGTCCCAATGAGAGTTTTTCATATGGTTTGGACGAACTTGGTCGAAACTTTTCTCCCTTTGAGTTTTTGGAGAGTAAGGAACTCATAGTTAGACCCAATGAGAGTTCTTCAGGTGGTTTGCACGACACATGGCGCAAACTTTGCTCCGTTTCAGTAATTGAGAGCTCGGAACCAAAAGTTCGTCCCAATGAGAGTTTTTCATATGGTTTGGACGAACTTGGTCCAAACTTTCCTCCGTTTGAGTTTTTGGAGAGTAAGGAACTCAAAGTTCGACCCAATGAGAGTTCTTCAGGTGGTTTGGACGACACATGGTGCAAACTTTGCTCCGTTTCAGTAATTCAGAGCTCGGAACCCAAAGTTCGTCCCAATGAGAGTTTTTCATATGGTTTGGACGAACTTGGTCCAAACTTTCCTCCGTTTGAGTTTTTGGAGAGTAAGGAATTCAAAGTTCGGCCCAATGAGAGTTCTTTTGGTGGTTTGGACCACATATGGTCCAAACTTTGCTCCATTTCAGTATTTGAGAGCTCGGAACCCAAAGTTCGCCCCAATGAGAGTTTTTCATATGGTTTGGACGAACTTGGTCGAAACTTTGCTCCCTTTGAGTTTTTGGAGGGTAAGGAACTCATAGTTCGACCCAATGAGAGTTCTTCAGGTGGTTTGCACGACACATGGTGCAAACTTTGCTCCGTTTCAGTATTTGAGAGCTCGGAACCCAAAGTTCGTCCCAATGAGAGTTTTTCATATGGTTTGGACGAACTTGGTCCAAACATTCCACCGTTTGAGTTTTTGGAGAGTAAGAAACTCAAAGTTCAACCAATGAGAGTTCTTTAGGTGGTTTGATCCACACATGGTCCAAACTATGCTCCGTTTCAGTAATTGAGAGCTCGGAACCCAAAGTTCGTCCCAATGAGAGTTTTTCATATGGTTTGGACGAACTTGGTCGAAACTTTGCTCCCTTTGAGTTTTTGGAGAGTAAGGAACTCATAGTTCGAACCAATGAGAGTTCTTCAGGTGGTTTGGACGACACATGGTGCAAACTTTTCTCCGTTTCAGTAATTGAGAGCTCGGAACCCAAAGTTCGTCACAATGAGAGTTTTTCATATGGTTTGGACGAACTTGGTCCAAACTTTCCTCCGTTTGAGTTTTTGGAGAGTAAGGAACTCAAAGTTCGGACCAATGAGAGTTCTTTTGGTGGTCTGGACCACAAATGGTCCAAACTTTGCTCCGTTTCAGTAATTGAGAGCTCGGAACCCAAAGTTCGTCCCAATGAGAGTTTTTCATATGGTTTGGACGAACTTAGTCCAAACTTTCCACCGTTTGAGTTTTTGGAGAGTAAGGAACTCAAAGTTCGGCCCAATGAGAGTTGTTTTGGTGGTTTGGACCACACATGGTCTAAACTTTGCTCCGTTTCAGTATTTGAGAGCTCGGAACCCAAAGTTCGTCCCAATGAGAGTTTTTCATATGGTTTGGACGAACTTGGTCGAAACTTTTCTCCCTTTGAGTTTTTGGAGAGTAAGGAACTCATAGTTAGACCCAATGAGAGTTCTTCAGGTGGTTTGCACGACACATGGCGCAAACTTTGCTCCGTTTCAGTAATTGAGAGCTCGGAACCAAAAGTTCGTCCCAATGAGAGTTTTTCATATGGTTTGGACGAACTTGGTCCAAACTTTCCTCCGTTTGAGTTTTTGGAGAGTAAGGAACTCAAAGTTCGACCCAATGAGAGTTCTTCAGGTGGTTTGGACGACACATGGTGCAAACTTTGCTCCGTTTCAGTAATTCAGAGCTCGGAACCCAAAGTTCGTCCCAATGAGAGTTTTTCATATGGTTTGGACGAACTTGGTCCAAACTTTCCTCCGTTTGAGTTTTTGGAGAGTAAGGAATTCAAAGTTCGGCCCAATGAGAGTTCTTTTGGTGGTTTGGACCACATATGGTCCAAACTTTGCTCCATTTCAGTATTTGAGAGCTCGGAACCCAAAGTTCGCCCCAATGAGAGTTTTTCATATGGTTTGGACGAACTTGGTCGAAACTTTGCTCCCTTTGAGTTTTTGGAGGGTAAGGAACTCATAGTTCGACCCAATGAGAGTTCTTCAGGTGGTTTGCACGACACATGGTGCAAACTTTGCTCCGTTTCAGTATTTGAGAGCTCGGAACCCAAAGTTCGTCCCAATGAGAGTTTTTCATATGGTTTGGACGAACTTGGTCCAAACATTCCACCGTTTGAGTTTTTGGAGAGTAAGAAACTCAAAGTTCAACCAATGAGAGTTCTTTAGGTGGTTTGATCCACACATGGTCCAAACTATGCTCCGTTTCAGTAATTGAGAGCTCGGAACCCAAAGTTCGTCCCAATGAGAGTTTTTCATATGGTTTGGACGAACTTGGTCGAAACTTTGCTCCCTTTGAGTTTTTGGAGAGTAAGGAACTCATAGTTCGAACCAATGAGAGTTCTTCAGGTGGTTTGGACGACACATGGTGCAAACTTTTCTCCGTTTCAGTAATTGAGAGCTCGGAACCCAAAGTTCGTCACAATGAGAGTTTTTCATATGGTTTGGACGAACTTGGTCCAAACTTTCCTCCGTTTGAGTTTTTGGAGAGTAAGGAACTCAAAGTTCGGACCAATGAGAGTTCTTTTGGTGGTCTGGACCACAAATGGTCCAAACTTTGCTCCGTTTCAGTAATTGAGAGCTCGGAACCCAAAGTTCGTCCCAATGAGAGTTTTTCATATGGTTTGGACGAACTTAGTCCAAACTTTCCACCGTTTGAGTTTTTGGAGAGTAAGGAACTCAAAGTTCGGCCCAATGAGAGTTGTTTTGGTGGTTTGGACCACACATGGTCTAAACTTTGCTCCGTTTCAGTATTTGAGAGCTCGGAACCCAAAGTTCGTCCCAATGAGAGTTTTTCATATGGTTTGGACGAACTTGGTCGAAACTTTTCTCCCTTTGAGTTTTTGGAGAGTAAGGAACTCATAGTTAGACCCAATGAGAGTTCTTCAGGTGGTTTGCACGACACATGGCGCAAACTTTGCTCCGTTTCAGTAATTGAGAGCTCGGAACCAAAAGTTCGTCCCAATGAGAGTTTTTCATATGGTTTGGACGAACTTGGTCCAAACTTTCCTCCGTTTGAGTTTTTGGAGAGTAAGGAACTCAAAGTTCGACCCAATGAGAGTTCTTCAGGTGGTTTGGACGACACATGGTGCAAACTTTGCTCCGTTTCAGTAATTCAGAGCTCGGAACCCAAAGTTCGTCCCAATGAGAGTTTTTCATATGGTTTGGACGAACTTGGTCCAAACTTTCCTCCGTTTGAGTTTTTGGAGAGTAAGGAATTCAAAGTTCGGCCCAATGAGAGTTCTTTTGGTGGTTTGGACCACATATGGTCCAAACTTTGCTCCATTTCAGTATTTGAGAGCTCGGAACCCAAAGTTCGCCCCAATGAGAGTTTTTCATATGGTTTGGACGAACTTGGTCGAAACTTTGCTCCCTTTGAGTTTTTGGAGGGTAAGGAACTCATAGTTCGACCCAATGAGAGTTCTTCAGGTGGTTTGCACGACACATGGTGCAAACTTTGCTCCGTTTCAGTATTTGAGAGCTCGGAACCCAAAGTTCGTCCCAATGAGAGTTTTTCATATGGTTTGGACGAACTTGGTCCAAACATTCCACCGTTTGAGTTTTTGGAGAGTAAGAAACTCAAAAGTCGACCAATGAGAGTTCTTTAGGTGGTTTGATCCACACATGGTCCAAACTATGCTCCGTTTCAGTAATTGAGAGCTCGGAACCCAAAGTTCGTCCCAATGAGAGTTTTTCATATGGTTTGGACGAACTTGGTCGAAACTTTGCTCCCTTTGAGTTTTTGGAGAGTAAGGAACTCATAGTTCGAACCAATGAGAGTTCTTCAGGTGGTTTGGACGACACATGGTGCAAACTTTTCTCCGTTTCAGTAATTGAGAGCTCGGAACCCAAAGTTCGTCACAATGAGAGTTTTTCATATGGTTTGGACGAACTTGGTCCAAACTTTCCTCCGTTTGAGTTTTTGGAGAGTAAGGAACTCAAAGTTCGGACCAATGAGAGTTCTTTTGGTGGTCTGGACCACAAATGGTCCAAACTTTGCTCCGTTTCAGTAATTGAGAGCTCGGAACCCAAAGTTCGTCCCAATGAGAGTTTTTCATATGGTTTGGACGAACTTAGTCCAAACTTTCCACCGTTTGAGTTTTTGGAGAGTAAGGAACTCAAAGTTCGGCCCAATGAGAGTTGTTTTGGTGGTTTGGACCACACATGGTCTAAACTTTGCTCCGTTTCAGTATTTGAGAGCTCGGAACCCAAAGTTCGTCCCAATGAGAGTTTTTCATATGGTTTGGACGAACTTGGTCGAAACTTTTCTCCCTTTGAGTTTTTGGAGAGTAAGGAACTCATAGTTAGACCCAATGAGAGTTCTTCAGGTGGTTTGCACGACACATGGCGCAAACTTTGCTCCGTTTCAGTATTTGAGAGCTCGGAACCAAAAGTTCGTCCCAATGAGAGTTTTTCATATGGTTTGGACGAACTTTGTCCAAACTTTCCTCCGTTTGAGTTTTTGGAGAGTAAGGAACTCAAAGTTCGACCCAATGAGAGTTCTTCAGGTGGTTTGGACGACACATGGTGCAAACTTTGCTCCGTTTCAGTAATTCAGAGCTCGGAACCCAAAGTTCGTCCCAATGAGAGTTTTTCATATGGTTTGGACGAACTTGGTCCAAACTTTCCTCCGTTTGAGTTTTTGGAGAGTAAGGAACTCAAAGTTCGGCCCAATGAGAGTTCTTTTGGTGGTTTGGACCACATATGGTCCAAACTTTGCTCCATTTCAGTATTTGAGAGCTCGGAACCCAAAGTTCGTCCCAATGAGAGTTTTTCATATGGTTTGGACGAACTTGGTTGAAACTTTGCTCCCTTTGAGTTTTTGGAGGGTAAGTAACTCATAGTTCGACCCAATGAGAGTTCTTCAGGTGGTTTGCACGACACATGGTGCAAACTTTGCTCCGTTTCAGTATTTGAGAGCTCGGAACCCAAAGTTCGTCCCAATGAGAGTTTTTCATATGGTTTGGACGAACTTGGTCCAAACATTCCACCGTTTGAGTTTTTGGAGAGTAAGAAACTCAAAAGTCGACCAATGAGAGTTCTTTAGGTGGTTTGATCAACACATGGTCCAAACTATGCTCCGTTTCAGTAATTGAGAGCTCGGAACCCAAAGTTCGTCCCAATGAGAGTTTTTCATATGGTTTGGACGAACTTGGTCCAAACTTTCCTCCGTTTGAGTTTTTGGAGAGTAAGGAACTCAAAGTTCGGCCCAATGAGAGTTCTTTTGGTGGTTTGGACCACATATGGTCCAAACTTTGCTCCATTTCAGTATTTGAGAGCTCGGAACCCAAAGTTCGTCCCAATGAGAGTTTTTCATATGGTTTGGACGAACTTGGTTGAAACTTTGCTCCCTTTGAGTTTTTGGAGGGTAAGGAACTCATAGTTCGACCCAATGAGAGTTCTTCAGGTGGTTTGCACGACACATGGTGCAAACTTTGCTCCGTTTCAGTATTTGAGAGCTCGGAACCCAAAGTTCGTCCCAATGAGAGTTTTTCATATGGTTTGGACGAACTTGGTCCAAACATTCCACCGTTTGAGTTTTTGGAGAGTAAGAAACTCAAAAGTCGACCAATGAGAGTTCTTTAGGTGGTTTGATCCACACATGGTCCAAACTATGCTCCGTTTCAGTAATTGAGAGCTCGGAACCCAAAGTTCGTCCCAATGAGAGTTTTTCATATGGTTTGGACGAACTTGGTCGAAACTTTGCTCCCTTTGAGTTTTTGGAGAGTAAGGAACTCATAGTTCGAACCAATGAGAGTTCTTCAGGTGGTTTGGACGACACATGGTGCAAACTTTTCTCCGTTTCAGTAATTGAGAGCTCGGAACCCAAAGTTCGTCACAATGAGAGTTTTTCATATGGTTTGGACGAACTTGGTCCAAACTTTCCTCCGTTTGAGTTTTTGGAGAGTAAGGAACTCAAAGTTCGGACCAATGAGAGTTCTTTTGGTGGTCTGGACCACAAATGGTCCAAACTTTGCTCCGTTTCAGTAATTGAGAGCTCGGAACCCAAAGTTCGTCCCAATGAGAGTTTTTCATATGGTTTGGACGAACTTAGTCCAAACTTTCCACCGTTTGAGTTTTTGGAGAGTAAGGAACTCAAAGTTCGGCCCAATGAGAGTTGTTTTGGTGGTTTGGACCACACATGGTCTAAACTTTGCTCCGTTTCAGTATTTGAGAGCTCGGAACCCAAAGTTCGTCCCAATGAGAGTTTTTCATATGGTTTGGACGAACTTGGTCGAAACTTTTCTCCCTTTGAGTTTTTGGAGAGTAAGGAACTCATAGTTAGACCCAATGAGAGTTCTTCAGGTGGTTTGCACGACACATGGCGCAAACTTTGCTCCGTTTCAGTATTTGAGAGCTCGGAACCAAAAGTTCGTCCCAATGAGAGTTTTTCATATGGTTTGGACGAACTTTGTCCAAACTTTCCTCCGTTTGAGTTTTTGGAGAGTAAGGAACTCAAAGTTCGACCCAATGAGAGTTCTTCAGGTGGTTTGGACGACACATGGTGCAAACTTTGCTCCGTTTCAGTAATTCAGAGCTCGGAACCCAAAGTTCGTCCCAATGAGAGTTTTTCATATGGTTTGGACGAACTTGGTCCAAACTTTCCTCCGTTTGAGTTTTTGGAGAGTAAGGAACTCAAAGTTCGGCCCAATGAGAGTTCTTTTGGTGGTTTGGACCACATATGGTCCAAACTTTGCTCCATTTCAGTATTTGAGAGCTCGGAACCCAAAGTTCGTCCCAATGAGAGTTTTTCATATGGTTTGGACGAACTTGGTTGAAACTTTGCTCCCTTTGAGTTTTTGGAGGGTAAGGAACTCATAGTTCGACCCAATGAGAGTTCTTCAGGTGGTTTGCACGACACATGGTGCAAACTTTGCTCCGTTTCAGTATTTGAGAGCTCGGAACCCAAAGTTCGTCCCAATGAGAGTTTTTCATATGGTTTGGACGAACTTGGTCCAAACATTCCACCGTTTGAGTTTTTGGAGAGTAAGAAACTCAAAAGTCGACCAATGAGAGTTCTTTAGGTGGTTTGATCAACACATGGTCCAAACTATGCTCCGTTTCAGTAATTGAGAGCTCGGAACCCAAAGTTCGTCCCAATGAGAGTTTTTCATATGGTTTGGACGAACTTGGTTGAAACTTTGCTCCCTTTGAGTTTTTGGAGGGTAAGTAACTCATAGTTCGACCCAATGAGAGTTCTTCAGGTGGTTTGCACGACACATGGTGCAAACTTTGCTCCGTTTCAGTATTTGAGAGCTCGGAACCCAAAGTTCGTCCCAATGAGAGTTTTTCATATGGTTTGGACGAACTTGGTCCAAACATTCCACCGTTTGAGTTTTTGGAGAGTAAGAAACTCAAAAGTCGACCAATGAGAGTTCTTTAGGTGGTTTGATCAACACATGGTCCAAACTATGCTCCGTTTCAGTAATTGAGAGCTCGGAACCCAAAGTTCGTCCCAATGAGAGTTTTTCATATGGTTTGGACGAACTTGGTCCAAACTTTCCTCCGTTTGAGTTTTTGGAGAGTAAGGAACTCAAAGTTCGGCCCAATGAGAGTTCTTTTGGTGGTTTGGACCACATATGGTCCAAACTTTGCTCCATTTCAGTATTTGAGAGCTCGGAACCCAAAGTTCGTCCCAATGAGAGTTTTTCATATGGTTTGGACGAACTTGGTTGAAACTTTGCTCCCTTTGAGTTTTTGGAGGGTAAGGAACTCATAGTTCGACCCAATGAGAGTTCTTCAGGTGGTTTGCACGACACATGGTGCAAACTTTGCTCCGTTTCAGTATTTGAGAGCTCGGAACCCAAAGTTCGTCCCAATGAGAGTTTTTCATATGGTTTGGACGAACTTGGTCCAAACATTCCACCGTTTGAGTTTTTGGAGAGTAAGAAACTCAAAAGTCGACCAATGAGAGTTCTTTAGGTGGTTTGATCAACACATGGTCCAAACTATGCTCCGTTTCAGTAATTGAGAGCTCGGAACCCAAAGTTCGTCCCAATGAGAGTTTTTCATATGGTTTGGACGAACTTGGTCCAAACTTTCCACCGTTTGAGTTTTTGGAGAGTAAGGAACTCAAAGTTCGGCCCAATGAGAGTTCTTTTGGTTGTTTGGACCACACATGGTCCAAAATTTGCTCCGTTTCAGTATTTGAGAGCTCGGAACCCAAAGTTCGTCCCCATGAGAGTTTTTCATATGGTTTGGACGAACTTGGTCCAAACTTTGCTCCCTTTGAGTTTTTGGAGAGTACAGAACTCAAAGTTCGACCCAATGAGGGTTCTTAAGGTGGTTTGGACGACACATGGTCCAAACTTTGCTCCGTTTCAGTATTTGAGAGCTCGGAACCCAAAGTTCGTCCCAATGAGAGTTTTTCATATGGTTTGGACGAACTTGGTCCAAACTTTGCTCCTTTTGAGTTTTTGGAGAGTACGGAACTCAAAGTTTGACCCAATGAGAGTTCTTAAGGTGGTTTGGACGACACATGGTCCAAACTTTGCTCCGTTTCACTATTTGAGAGCTCGGAACCCAAAGTTCGTCTCAATGAGAGTGTTTCATATGGTTTGGACGAACTTGGTCCAAACTTTCCACCGTTTGAGTTTTTGTAGAGTAAGGAACTCAAAGTTCGACCCAATGAGAGTTCTTTAGGTGGTTTGGACGACACATGGTCCAAACTTTGCTCCGTTTCAGTAATTGAGAGCTCGGAACAAAATGTTCGTCCCAATGAGAGTTTTTCATATGGTTTTTTTTTTTTTTTTTTTGTAAAGGTAGATGTATAAACTATGCAAAAAGTGGACCTCATAGCCCGAGGCCAGGGCACAATTGAAACTAAGCTCACACCCCGAGCGGGGAAGAAAAACTCAAACAGACCATTAGGAAAAAACAAACCTCTCACCCCAAGAAGGGCAAGAGCAAACAAGCTCACACCCCGAGCAAGGGAGACAATAAAAGACTACAACGCACGCCAAAAAACCAAGCTCACACACCGTGCAAGGAAACGACAAAGCTCACACCCCGAGCAGGGTAGACACACTAAACCTATCATGACTCAAGGCGAAGGGAAGCCTCCCTTGCCCCATAAGGAATCAACACTGAACTGAGGAGCACGCTCATACGTAATGAAGTTTGACTTAGGAGTCACCATAGCTAATGGGGGAGGATCGGGAACCTCTGGGAGGGCCAAGGTCTTCCCGTCAATCCTCTCACAGGAACCAGCTTGACCCTTGGGCCCCACTGGGCTAGGGACTTGAGTAACCAACTGCGAACCCTCTGCCATAGACCTCATCGAGCTCGGAGATGAGGCCTGAACATCCGTCCCCACTAGGCTAGAACCCTGAGAAATACGTGAAACCTCTGCCACAGGCCTCTTTGGACTAGGAGGTGAGGGCTGAATGCCAGACACCACATGGCCCCGCTGAGGCCTATTCGCACAAAACGAGTGCCCAAACACACAACAATGGGAGCATCTTCTAGGTATCCATGCATACTCAACTGGAATAACAAAATTTGTTCCCCTCACACAAACATCCACCGAGCTAGGTAATTCATCTTTCGGCTCAATTTCTACACACACCCTTGCAAAAGACAACCTACGTCGCTCCTCCGTCGCCTTATCAAGGCACACTGGCCTACCAATAGCACTAGCCACCACGCTTATCCCACTCGCTGTCCATAACTCAAGCGGCAAATTTGACAACTTCACCCAAATAGGCACACTATCAAAAGAGAAGGTTTGAGGAACAATTCCTGGAAACCACTTACGAAGAAGAAGAGGCTTACCTCCAATATGCCATGGACCATTTGCCAAAATCCAATCACATGACGCTTCCTGCCGAAATTGGAAAACAATCAGGCCACTCTCCATCACTGTAATAGAAGGCTCCTCAAGATGGCCCCATATGCGATTAACCAATCGAGATAAGACGGGGAAAGGAACTCGAGAGTCCACAAATTGGCCCACAAGTGAGCACTGCCACAATTTAATCCCCTCATTCACAATATCCTCAGAAGGCACCACCACCCGACGACCATTTACCACCTTAGGTGGAACAAATTGAAGCTTGGATGTAGAAGAAGAATTTGGCGCCCCAAATAATGCTGCCCAAGACCTTACCTCACCCTTATTAGACACAAGCCCACTTGGCCCACTAGTAACAGCCCCAATCGGCCCCATACCCACTTGCTTCACGGAGTGAAAAACACTTGCGGAAGCTGACCCCCCATCCTTAGAAAGCCCACTAGGCCCAATCGGAACCTTACCATGCTCCACGGATTGAGCACCCAAACCACTATTCACGCCCTCACCCTTACTAGATTCAACCTTAGAAAGCCCAGGCCCAATCAGACCCTTACCATGCTCCACGGGTTGAAGATCCAAACCCGATCCAACCTGCCCACCCTGATCCACCAAACCGCCCCTCACCCGAGCATGCACCACGTTTGCCCTAGCCACAGCTTGCACGAAAGACCGATCCCCAGCTCCCTTCTTCTCCAACGGCGGCAACAAAACCGAAGAAGAACCAGACGTCTTCTTCTCCACCGTCGGAAGCCTAGACGAAGAAGAAACCAGACTCACCGAATCAGACTTGCCGTCGACCATCACCTTCAACTGATCTGCCAACAGACTCGACCCCTTGTCCATCGTAGAAGACCCAGCAGCCCTATCGATCACCGGCGAAAACCCATCATCTCCATCTGCCTTTGCTTGCGCTCTCACAGCTACTCGCAGATCAGATAAGAGAACCTTCCCCTTCGATGGAGAACGTTTCTTCCCCATCCCTCAGCCGACAATGAAAACCCCCACTCAGTCGCCCACCGCTTAAGAACCACTAAAAACAAAAATCTACCCACCGCCAAACAAGCGGTCCAATAACACACCAGCACTAACGTATCTTCGCACAAACGCCACTGCTTCAGGCAAAAACCATCGATCAACAGCACAAAGCAATAATCGCACATCCAAAGGAACACGTTCGGAACCGTCAATTCGACTCCACACAGCAATCACACGGCAACAGCAAACATCACCCAATCGGATCCATGCAAACCCATACAAGAGCCTGCAAAACCCACCCACAAAAAGCAAGAACGGCAGCTACGCCGCCTTGTCGGGCCAGCCCCCCTCAAACTCGTCGCCCAATTTCGCCAAGGAGAGAGAACAGAGAAAACCAGCCATAAAAAAAATTTAAAAAATTTCAAAAAATTTGGGCGGTTAAATAAACAGTAAACTGCGTATATGCAGGATCGAACCCCCACCATGGAGCAAAAAATTTGGGCGGTTAAATAAACAGTAAACTGCGTAGATGCAGGATCGAACCCCCACCATGGAAAAATTTGGGCGGTTAAATAAACAGTAAACTGCATATATGCAGGATCGAACCCCCACCATGGAGCAGCCAAGGAAAAAATTTGGGCTGTTAAATAAACAGTAAACTGCATATATACAGGATCGAACCCCCATCATGGAGCAGCCAAGGATAATAACTCACTCAACCACTAAGCCAGGTGGTTGTTTGATAAAATTTGGGCGGTTAAATAAACAGTAAACTGCGAATATGCAGGATCGAACCCCCACCATGGTGCAACCAAGGATAAAAAATTTGGGCGGTTAAATAACAGTAAACTGCGTATATGCAGGATCGAACCCCCACCATGGAGCAACCAAAAAAATTTGGGCGGTTAAATAAACAGTAAACTGCATATATGCAGGATCGAAAAAATTTGGGCGGTTAAATAAACAGTAAACTGCATATATGCAGGATCGAACCCCCACCATGGAGCAGCCAAGGATAATAACTCACTCAACCACTAAGCCAGGTGGTTGTTTGATAAAAATTTGGGCGATTAAATAAACAGTAAAATGCGTATATGCAGGATCGAACCCCCACCATGGAGCAACCAAGGATAATCACTCACTCAGCCACTGAGCCAGGTGGTTGTTTGATTAAAAATTTGGTAGGTAAAGAAACAGTAAACTGCGTATATGCAGGATCGAACCCCCACCATGGAGTAACCAAGGCAAAGCGCTCAGCCACTGAGCCAGGTGGTTGTTTGATAAATTTGGGCGGTTAAATAAACAGTAAACTGCATATATGCAGGATCGAACCCCCACCATGGAGCAGCCAAGGATAATAACTCACTCAACCACTGAGCCAGGTGGTTGTTTCATAATTTGGGCGGTTAAATAAACAGTAAACTGCATATATGCAGGATCGAACCCCCACCATGGAGCAGCCAAGGATAATAACTCACTCAACCACTAAAAATTTGGGCGGTTAAATAAACAGTAAACTGCATATATGCAGGATCGAACCCCCAAAAAAATTTGGGCGGTTAAATAAACAGTAAACTGCATATATGCAGGATCGAACCCCCACCATGGAAAATGGTCCAAATTTCAAAAAATTTCATATGGTTTGGACGAACTTGGTCCAAACTTTCCACCGTTTGAGTTTTTTGAGAGTAAGGAACTCAAAGTTCGGCCCAATGAGAGTTCTTTTGGTCGTTTGGACCACACATGTTCCAAACTTTGCTCCGTTTCAGTATTTGAGAACTCGGAACCCAAAGTTCTTCCCAATGAGAGTTTTTTTTATGGTTTGGACGAACTTGGTCGAAACTTTGCTCCCTTTGAGTTTTTGGATAGTAAGGAACTCAAAGTTCGACCGAATGAGAGTTTTTCAGGTGGTTTGGACGACACATGGTGCAAACTTTGCTCCGTTTCAGTATTTGAGAGCTCGGAACCAAAAGTTCGTCCCAATGAGAGTTTTTCATATGGTTTGGACGAACTTGGTCCAAACTTTCCTCCGTTTGAGTTTTTGGAGAGTAAGGAACTCAAAGTTCGGCCCAATGAGAGTTCTTTTGGTGGTTTGGACAACACATGGTCCAAACTTTGCTCCGTTTCAGTATTTGTGAGCTCGGAAGCCAAAGTTCGTCCCAATGACTGTTTTTCATATGGTTTGGACGAACTTGGTCGAAACTTTGCTCCCTTTAAGTTTTTGGAGAGTAAGGAACTCAAGGTTCGACCCAAGGAGAGTTCTTTGGGTGGTTTGGACCACATATGGTCCAAACTTTGCTCCGTTTCAGTATTTGGGAGCTCGGAACCCAAAGTTCGTCCCAATGAGAGTTTTTTGTATGGTTTGGACGAACTTGGTCCAAACTTTGCTCCCTTTGAGTTTTTGGAGAGTAAGGAACTAAAAGTTCGAGGCAATGAGAATTCTTTAGGTGGTTTGGACGACACATGGTGCAAACTTTGCTCCGTTTCAGTATTTGAGAGCTCGGAACCCAAAGTTCGTTCCAATGAGAGTTTTTCATATGGTTTGGACGAACTTGGTCGAAACTTTGCTCCTTTGAGTTTTTGGAGAGTAAGGAACTCATAGTTCGACCCAATGAGAGTTCTTCAGGTGGTTTGGACGACACATGGTGCAAACTTTGCTCCGTTTCAGAAATTGAGAGCTCGGAACCCAAAGTTCGTCACAATGAGAGTTTTTCATGAGGTTTGGACGAACTTGGTCCAAACTTTCCTCCGTTTGAGTTTTTGGAGAGTAAGGAACTCAAAGTTCGGACCAATGAGAGTTCTTTTGGTGGTTTGGACCACACATGGTCCAAACTTTGCTCCGTTTCAGTAATTGAGAGCTCGGAACCCAAAGTTCGTCCCAATGAGAGTTTTTCATATGGTTTGGACGAACTTTGTCCAAACTTTCCACCGTTTGAGTTTTTGGAGAGTAAGGAACTCAAAGTTCGGCCCAATGAGAGTTCTTTTGGTGGTTTGGACCACACATGGTCTAAACTTTGCTCCGTTTCAGTATTTGAGAGCTCGGAACCCAAAGTTCGTCCCAATGAGAGCTTTTCATATGGTTTGGACGAACTTGGTCGAAACTTTGCTCCCTTTGAGTTTTTGGAGAATAAGGAACGCATAGTACGACCCAATGAGAGTTCTTCAGGTGGTTTGCACGACACATGGTGCAAACTTTGCTCTGTTTCAGTATTTGAGAGCTCGGAACCAAAAGTTCGTCCCAATGAGAGTTTTTCATATGGTTTGGACGAACTTGGTCCAAACTTTCCTCCGTTTGAGTTTTTGGAGAGTAAGGAACTCAACGTTCGGCCCAATGAGAGTTCTTTTGGTGGTTTGGAGCACACCTGGTCCAAACTTTGCTCCGTTTCAGTAATTGAGAGCTCGGAACCCAAAGTTCGTCCCAATGAGAGTTTTTCATATGGTTTGGACGAACTTGGTCGAAAATTTGCTCCCTTTGAGTTTTTGGAGAGTAAAGAACTAAAAGTTCGACCCAATGAGAGTTCTTTAGGTGGTTTGGACGACACATGGTGCAAACTTTGCTCCGTTTCAGTATTTGAGAGCTCGGAACCCAAATTTCGTCCCAATGAGAGTTTTTCATATGGTTTGGACGAACTTGGTCGAAGCTTTGCTCCTTTTGAGTTTTTGGAGAGTACGGAACTCAAAGTTCGACCCAACGAGAGTTCTTCAGGTGGTTTGGAGCACACATGGTCCAAACTGTGCTCCGTTTCAGTATTTGAGAGCTCGGAACCCAAAGTTCATCCCAATGAGAGTTTTTCATATGGTTTGGACGAACTTGGTCCAAACTTTCCTCCGTTTGAGTTTTTGGAGAGTAAGGAACTCAAAGTTCGGCCCAATGAGAGTTCTTTTGGTGGTTTGGACCACACATGGTCCAAACTATGCTCCGTTTCAGTATTTGACAGCTCGGAACCCAAAGTTCGTCCCAATGAGAGTTTTTCATAGGGTTTGGACGAACTTGGTCGAAAATTTGCTCCCTTTGAGTTTTTTGAAAGTAAGGAAGTCAAAGTTCGACCCAATGAGAGTTCTTTAGGTGGTTTGGACGACACATGGTGCAAACTTTGCTCCGTTTCAGTATTTGAGAGCTCGGAACCCAAATTTCGTCCCAATGAGAGTTTTTCATATGGTTTGGACGAACTTGGTCGAAACTTTGCTCCTTTTGAGTTTTTGGAGAGTACGGAACTCAAAGTTCGACCCAATGAGAGTTCTTCAGGTGGTTTGGAGCACACATGGTCCAAACTGTGCTCCGTTTCAGTATTTGAGAGCTCGGAACCCAAAGTTCATCCCAATGAGAGTTTTTCATATGGTTTGGACGAACTTGGTCCAAACTTTCCTCCGTTTGAGTTTTTGGAGAGTAAGGAACTCAAAGTTCGGCCCAATGAGAGTTCTTTTGGTGGTTTGGACCACACATGGTCCAAACTTTGCTCCCTTTCAGTATTTGAGAGCTCGGAACCCAAAGTTCGTCCCAATGAGAGTTTTTCATATGGTTTGGACGAACTTGGTCGAAACTTTGCTCCCTTTGAGTTTTTTGAGAGTAAGGAACTCATTGTTCGACCCAATGAGAGTTCTTCAGGTGGTTTGCACGCACATGGTGCAAAGTTTGCTCCGTTTCAGTATTTGAGAGCTCGGAACCACTAGTTCGTCCAAATGAGAGTTTTTCATATGGTTTGGACGAACTTGGTCCAAACATTCCACCGTTTGAGTTTTTGGAGAGTAAGAAACTCAAAGTTCGACCCAATGAGAGTTCTTTAGGTGGTTTGATCCACACATGGTCCAAACTATGCTCCGTTTCAGTAATTGAGAGCTCGGAACCCAAAGTTCGTCCCAATAAGAGTTTTTCATATGGTTTGGACGAACTTGGTCCAAACTTTCCACCGTTTGAGTTTTTGGAGAGTAAGGAACTCAATGTTCGGCCCAATGAGAGTTCTTTTGGTGGTTTGGACCACACATGGTCCAAACTTTGCTCCGTTTCAGTATTTGACATCTCGGAACCCAAAGTTCGTCCCAATGAGAGTTTTTCATATAGATTGGACGAACGTGGTCGAAAATTGGCTCCCTTTGAGTTTTTGGAGAGTAAGGAACTAAAAGTTCGACCCAATGAGAGTTCTTTAGGTGGTTTGGACGACACATGGTGCAAACTTTTCTCCGTTTCAGTATTTGAGAGCTCGGAACCCAAAGTTCGTCCCAATGAGAGTTTTTCATATGGTTTGGACGAACTTCGTCGAAACTTTGCTCCTTTTGAGTTTTTGGAGAGTACGGAACTCAAAGTTCGACCCAATGAGAGTTCTTTAGGTGGTTTGGAGCACACATGGTCCAAACTTTGCTCCGTTTAAGTATTTGAGAGCTCGGAACCCAAAGTTCGTCCCAATGAGAGTTTTTCATATGGTTTGGAAAAACTTGGTCCAAACTTTCCTCCGTTTGAGTTTTTGGAGAGTAAGGAACTCAAAGTTCGGCCCAATGAGAGTTCTTTAGGTGGTTTGGACGACACATGGTGCAAACTTTGCTCCGTTTCAGTATTTGAGAGCTCGGAACAAAAAGTTCGTCCCAATGAGAGTTTTTCATATGGTTTGGACGAACTTGGTCCAAACTTTGCTCCCTTTGAGTTTTTCGAGAGTACGGAACTCAAAGTTCGACCCAATGAGAGTTCTTAAGGTGGTTTGGACGACACATGGTCAGAACTTTGCTCCGTTTCAGTATTTGAGAGCTCGGAACCCAAAGTTCGTCTCAATGAGAGTTTTTCATATGGTTTGGACGAAGTTGGTCCAAACTTTGCTCCCTTTGAGTTTTTGGAGAGTAAGGAACTCAAAGTTCGACCCAATGAGAGTTCTTTAGGTGGTTTGGACGACACATGGTCTAAACTTTGCTCCGTTTCAGTAATTGAGAGCTCGGAACCCAAAGTTCATCCCAATCAGAGTTTTTCATATGGTTTGGACGAACTTGGTCCAAACTTTCCACCGTTTGAGTTTTTTGAGAGTAAGGAACTAAAAGTTCGGCCCAATGAGAGTTCTTTTGGTCGTTTGGACCACACATGTTCCAAACTTTGCTCCGTTTCAGTATTTGAGAGCTCGGAACCCAAAGTTCTTCCGATTGAGAGTTTTTTTTATGGTTTGGACGAACATGGTCGAAACTTTGCTCCCTTTGAGTTTTTGGATAGTAAGGAACTCAAAGTTCGACCCAATGAGAGTTTTTCAGGTGGTTTGGACGACACATGGTGCAAACTTTGCTCCGTTTCAGTATTTGAGAGCTCGGAACCCAAAGTTCGTCCCAATGAGAGTTTTTCATATGGTTTGGACGAACTTGGTCCAAACTTTCCACCGTTTGAGTTTTTGGAGAGTAGGGAACTCAAAGTTCGGCCCAATGAGAGTTCTTTTTGTGGTTTGGACCACACATGGTCCAAACTTTGCTCCGTTTCAGTATTTGACAGCTCGGAACCCAAAGTTCGTCCCAATGAGAGTTTTTCATATGGTTTGGACGAACTTGGTCGAAAATTTGCTCCCTTTGAGTTTTTGGAAAGTAAGGAACTCAAAGTTCGACCCAATGAGAGTTCTTTAGGTGGTTTGGACGACACATGGTGCAAACTTTGCTCCGTTTCAGTATTTGAGAGCTCGGAACCCAAAGTTCGTCCCAATGAGAGTTTTTCATATGGTTTTGACGAACTTGGTCGAAACTTTACTCCTTTTCAGTTTTTGGAGAGTAAGGAACTCAAAGTTCGACCCAATGAGAGTTCTTTAGGTGGTTTGGAGCACAAATGTTCCAAACTTTGCTCCGTTTCAGTATTTGAGAGCTCGGAACCCAAAGTTCTTCCCAATGAGAGTTTTTTTTATGGTTTGGACGAACTTGGTCGAAACTTTGCTCCCTTTGAGTTTTTGGATAGTAAGGAACTCAAAGTTCGACCCAATGAGAGTTTTTCAGGTGGTTTGGACGACACATGGTGCAAACTTTGCTCTGTTTCAGTATTTGAGAGCTCGGAACCCAAAGTTCGTCCCAATGAGAGTTTTTCATATGGTTTGGACGAACTTGGTCCAAACTTTCCTCCGTTCGAGTTTTTGGAGAGTAAGGAACTCAAAGTTCGGCCCAATGAGAGTTCTTTTGGTGGTTTGGACCACACATGGTCCAAACTTTGCTCCGTTTCAGTATTTGTGAGCTCGGAAGCCAAAGTTCGTCCCAATGAGAGTTTTTCATATGGTTTGGACGAACTTGGTCGAAACTTTGCTCCCTTTAAGTTTTTTGAGAGTAAGGAACTCAAGGTTCGACCCAAGGAGAGTTCTTTTGGTGGTTTGGACCACTTTGCTCCGTTTCAGTATTTGAGAGCTCGGAACCCAAAGTTCGTCCCAATGAGAGTTTTTTGTATGGTTTGGACGAACTTGGTCGAAACTTTGCTCCCTTTGAGTTTTTGGAGAGTAAGGAACTCAAAGTTCGACCCAATGAGAGTTCTTTAGGTGGTTTGGACGACACATGGTGCAAACTTTGCTCCGTTTCAGTATTTGAGAGCTCGGAACCCAAAGTTCGTCCCAATGATAGTTTTTCATATGGTTTGGACGAACTTGGTCGAAACTTTGCTCCTTTTGAGTTTTTGGAGAGTAAGGAACTTAAAGTTCGACCCAATGAGAGTTCTTTAGGTGGTTTGGAGCACACATGGTCCAAACTTTGCTCCGTTTCAGTATTTGAGAGCTTGGAACCCAAAGTTCGTCCCAATGAGAGTTTTTCATATGGTTTGGACAAACTTGGTCCAAACTTTGCTCCCGTTGAGTTTTTGGAGAGTACGGAACTAAAAGTTCGACCCAATGAGAGTTCTTAAGTTGGTTTGGACGACACATGGTCCAAACTTTGCTCTGTTTCAGTATTTGAGAGCTCGGAACCCAAAGTTCGTCCCATTGAGAGTGTTTCATATGGTTTGGACGAACTTGGTCCAAACTTTCCACGGTTTGAGTTTTTGGAGAGTAAGGAACTCAAAGTTCGACCCAATGAGAGTTCTTTAGGTGGTTTGGACGACACATGGTCCAAACTTTGCTCCGTTTCAGTAATTGAGAGCTCGGAACCAAATGTTCGTCCCAATGAGAGTTTTTCATATGGTTTGGACGAACTTGGTCGAAACTTTGCTCCCTTTGAGTTTTTTCATAGTAAGGAACTCAAAGTTCGACCCAATGAGAGTTTTTCAGGTGGTTTGGACGACACATGGTGCAAACTTTGCTCCGTTTCAGTATTTAAGAGCTCGGAACCCAAAGTTCGTCCCAATGAGAGTTTTTCATATGGTTTGGACGAACTTGGTCCAAACTTTCCTCCGTTTGAGTTTATGGAGAGTAAGGAACTCAAAGTTCGACCCAATGAGAGTTCTTTAGGTGGTTTGGAGCACACATGGTCCAAACTTTGCTACGTTTCAGTATTTGAGAGCTCGGAACCCAAAGTTCGTCCCAATGAGAGTTTTTCATATGGTTTGGACGAACTTGGTCCAAACTTTCCTCCGTTTGAGTTTTTGGAGACTAAGGAACTCAATGTTCGGCCCAATGAGAGTTCTTTTGGTGGTTTGGACCACACATGGTCCAAACTTTGCTCCGTTTGAGTATTTGAGAGCTCGGAACCCAAAGTTCGTCCCAATGAGAGTTTTTCATATGGTTTGGACAAACTTGGTCCAAACTTTGCTCCTTTTGAGTTTTTGGAGAGTACGGAACTCAAAGTTCGACCCAATGAGAGTTCTTAAGGTGGTTTGGATGACACATGGTCCAAACTTTGCTCCGTTTCAGTATTTGAGAGCTCGGAACCCAAAGTTCGTCCCAATGACAGTTTTTCATATGGTTAGGACGAACTTGGTCCAAACATTCCACCGTTTGAGTTTTTGGAGAGTAAGAAACTCAAAGTTCGGCCCAATGAGAGTTCTTTAGGTGGTTTGGTCCACACATGGTCCAAACTATGCTCCGTTTCAGTAATTGAGAGCTCGGAACCCAAAGTTCGTCCCGATAAGAGTTTTTCATATCGTTTGGACGAACTTGGTCCAAACTTTCCACCGTTTGAGTTTTTGGAGAGTAAGGAACTCAAAGTTCGGCCCAATGAGAGTTCTTTTGGTGGTTTGGACCACACATGGTCCAAACTTTGCTCCGTTTCAGTATTTGATAGCTCGGAACCCAAAGTTCATCCCAATGAGAGTTTTTCATATGGTTTGGACGAACTTGGTCGAAAATTTGCTCCCTTTGAGTTTTTGGAGAGTAAGGAACTCAAAGTTCGACCCAATGAGAGTTCTTTAGGTGGTTTGGACGACACATGGTGCAAACTTTGCTCCGTTTCAGTATTTGAGAGCTCGGAACCCAAAGTTCGTCCCAATGAGAGTTTTTCATATGGTTTGGACGAACTTGGTCGAAACTTTACTCCTTTTGATTTTTTGGAGAGTAAGGAACTCAAAGTTCGACCCAATGAGAGTTCTTTAGGTGGTTTGGAGCACACATGGTCCAAACTTTGCTCCGTTTCAGTATTTGAGAGCTCGGAACCCAAAGTTCGTCCCAATGAGAGTTTTTCATATGGTTTGGACTAACTTGGTCCAAACTTTCCTCCGTTTGAGTTTTTGGAGAGTAAGGAACTCAAAGTTCGGCCCAATGAGAGTTCTTTTGGTTGTTTGGAGCACACATGGTCCAAACTTTGCTCCGTTTCAGTATTTGAGAGCTCGGAACCCAAAGTTCGTCCCAATGAGAGTTTTTCATATGGTTTGGACGAACTTGGTCCAAACTTTCCTCCGTTTGAGTTTTTGGAGACTAAGGAACTCAATGTTCGGCCCAATGAGAGTTCTTTTGGTGGTTTGGACCACACATGGTCCAAACTTTGCTCCGTTTCAGTATTTGAGAGCTCGGAACCCAAAGTTCGTCCCAATGAGAGTTTTTCATATGGTTTGGACGAACTTGGTCCAAACTTTGCTCCCTTTGAGTTTTTGGAGAGTACGGAACTCAAAGTTCGACCCAATGAGAGTTCTTAAGGTGGTTTGGATGACACATGGTCAAAACTTTGCTCCGTTTCAGTATTTGAGAGCTCGGAACACAAAGTTCGTCCGAATGAGAGTTTTTCATATGGTTTCCACGAACTTGGTCGAAAGTTTGCTCACTTTGAGTTTTTGGAGAGTAAGGAACTCAAAGTTCGAGCCAATGAGAGTTCTTTAGGTGGTTTGGACGACACATGGTCAAAACTTTGCTCCGTTTCAGAAATTGAGAGCTCGGAACCCGAAGTTCGTCCCAATGAGAGTTTTTCATATGGTTTGGACGAACTTGGTCCAAACTTTCCACCGTTTGAGTTTTTGGAGAGTAAGGAACTCAAAGTTCGGCCCAATGAGAGTTCTTTTGGTGGTTTGGACGACACATGGTCCAAACTTTGCTCTGTTTCAGTATTTGAGAGCTCGGAACCCAAAGTTCGTCCCAATGAGACTTTTTCATATGGTTTGGACGAACTTGGTCCAAACTTTGCTCCCTTTGTGTTTTTGGAGAGTAAGGAACTCAAAGTTCGGCCCAATGAGAGTTCTTTTGGTGGTTTGGACCACACATGGTCCAAACTTTGCTCCGTTTCAGTATTTGAGAGCTCGGAACCCAAAGTTCGTCCCAATGAGAGTTTTTCATATGGTTTGGACGAACTTGGTCCAAACTTTCCTCCGTTTGAGTTTTTGGAGAGTAAGGAACTCAAAGTTCGGCCCCATGAGAGTTCTTTTGGTGGTTTGGACCACAAAATGTCCAAACTTTGCTCCGTTTCAGTATTTGCGAGCTCGGAACCCAGAGTTCGTCCCAAAGAGAGTTTTTCATATGGTTTGGACGAACTTGGTCGAAACTTTGCTCCCTTTGAGTTTTTGGAGAGTAAGGAACTCAAATTCGACCCAATGAGAATTCTTTTGGTGGTTTCGACCACACATGGTCCAAACTCTTCTCCGTTTCAGTATGTGAGAGCTCGGAACCCAAAGTTCATCCCAATGGGAGTTTTTCATATGCTTTGGACGAACATGGTCCAAACTTTCCACCGTTTGAGTTTTTGGAGAGTGAGTGGAGAGTAAGGAACTCAAAGTTCGGCCCCATGAGAGTTCTTTTGGTGGTTTGGACCACAAAATGTCCAAACTTTGCTCCGTTTCAGTATTTGCGAGCTCGGAACCCAGAGTTCGTCCCAATGAGAGTTTTTCATATGGTTTGGACGAACTTGGTCCAAACTTTGCTCCCTTTGAGTTTTTGGAGAGTAAGGAACTCAAATTCGACCCAATGAGAATTCTTTTGGTGGTTTCGACCACACATGGTCCAAACTCTTCTCCGTTTCAGTATTTGAGAGCTCGGAACCCAAAGTTCATCCCAATGAGAGTTTTTCATATGCTTTGGACGAACATGGTCCAAACTTTCCACCGTTTGAGTTTTTGGAGAGTGAGTGGAGAGTAAGGAACTCAAAGTTCGGCCCCATGAGAGTTCTTTTGGTGGTTTGGACCACAAAATGTCCAAACTTTGCTCCATTTCAGTATTTGCGAGCTCGGAACCCAGAGTTCGTCCCAATGAGAGTTTTTCATATGGTTTGGACGAACTTGGTCCAAACTTTCCACCGTTTGAGTTTTTGGAGAGTAAGGAACTCAAATTCGACCCAATGAGAATTCTTTTGGTGGTTTCGACCACACATGGTCCAAACTCTTCTCCGTTTCAGTATTTGAGAGCTCGAAACCCAAAGTTCATCCCAATGAGAGTTTTTCATATGCTTTGGACGAACATGGTCCAAACTTTCCACCGTTTGAGTTTTTGGAGAGTGAGTGGAGAGTAAGGAACTCAAAGTTCGGCCCCATGAGAGTTCTTTTGGTGGTTTGGACCACAAAATGTCCAAACTTTGCTCCATTTCAGTATTTGCGAGCTCGGAACCCAGAGTTCGTCCCAATGAGAGTTTTTCATATGGTTTGGACGAACTTGGTCCAAACTTTCCACCGTTTGAGTTTTTGGAGAGTAAGGAACTCAAATTCGACCCAATGAGAATTCTTTTGGTGGTTTCGACCACACATGGTCCAAACTCTTCTCCGTTTCAGTATTTGAGAGATCGAAACCCAAAGTTCATCCCAATGAGAGTTTTTCATATGCTTTGGACGAACATGGTCCAAACTTTCCACCGTTTGAGTTTTTGGAGAGTAAGGAACTCAAAGTTCGGCCTAATGCGAGTTCTTTTCGTGGTTTGAACTTTGCTCCGTTTCAGTATTTGAGAACTCGGAACCCAAAGTTGGTCCCAATGAGAGTTTTTCATATGGTTTGGACGAACATGGTCGAAACTTTGCTCCCTTTGAGTTTTTGGAGAGTAAGGAACTCAAATTCGACCCAATGAGAGTTCTTTAGGTGGTTTGGACGACACATGGTCCGAACTTTGCTCCGTTTCAGTATTTGAGAGCTCGGAACCCAAAGTTCGTCCCAATGAGAGTTTTTCATATGGTTTGGACGAACTTGGTCCAAACTTTCCACCGTTTGAGTTTTTGGAGAGTAAGAAACTCAAAGTTCGGCCCAATGAGAGTTCTTTTGGTGGTTTGGACCACACATGGTCCAAACTTTGCTCCGTTTCAGTATTTGAGAGCTCGGAACCCAAACTTCGTCCCAATGAGAGTTTTTTTTATGGTTTGGACGAACTTGGTCGAAACTTAGCTCCCTTTGAGTTTTTGGAGAGTAAAGAACTCAAAGTTCGACCCAATGAGAGTTCTTCAGGTGGTTTGGACGACACATGGTGCAAACTTTGCTCCGTTTCAGTATTTGAGAGCTCGGAACCCAAAGTTCGTCCCAATGAGAGTTTTTTTTATGGTTTGGACGAACATGGTCGAAACTTTTCTCCCTTTGAGTTTTTGGAGAGTAAGGAACTCAAAGTTCGGCCCAATCAGAGTTCTTTTGGTCGTTTGGACCACACATGGTCCAAACTTTCCTCCGTTTCAGTATTTGAGAGCTCGGAACCCAAAGTTCGTCCCAATGAGAGTTTTTCATATGGTTTGGACGAACTTGGTCGAAACTTTGCTCCCTTTTAGTTTTTGGAGAGTAAGGAACTCAAAGTTCGACCCAATGAGAGTTCTTTAGGTGGTTTGGACGACACATGGTCCAAACTTTGCTCCGTTTCAGTAATTGAGAGCTCGAAACCCAAAGTTCGTCCCAATGAGAGTTTTTCATATGGTTTGGACGAACTTGGTCCAAACTTTGCTCCTTTTGAGTTTTTGGAGAGTAAGGAACTCAAAGTTCGGCCCAATGAGAGTTCTTTTGGTGGTTTGGACGAACTTGGTCCAAACTTTGCTCCCTTTGAGTTTTTGGAGAGTACGGAACTCAAAGTTCGACCCAATGAGAGTTCTTAAGGTGGTTTGGATGACACATGGTCAAAACTTTGCTCCGTTTCAGTATTTGAGAGCTCGGAACACAAAGTTCGTCCGAATGAGAGTTTTTCATATGGTTTCCACGAACTTGGTCGAAAGTTTGCTCACTTTGAGTTTTTGGAGAGTAAGGAACTCAAAGTTCGAGCCAATGAGAGTTCTTTAGGTGGTTTGGACGACACATGGTCAAAACTTTGCTCCGTTTCAGAAATTGAGAGCTCGGAACCCGAAGTTCGTCCCAATGAGAGTTTTTCATATGGTTTGGACGAACTTGGTCCAAACTTTCCACCGTTTGAGTTTTTGGAGAGTAAGGAACTCAAAGTTCGGCCCAATGAGAGTTCTTTTGGTGGTTTGGACGACACATGGTCCAAACTTTGCTCTGTTTCAGTATTTGAGAGCTCGGAACCCAAAGTTCGTCCCAATGAGACTTTTTCATATGGTTTGGACGAACTTGGTCCAAACTTTGCTCCCTTTGTGTTTTTGGAGAGTAAGGAACTCAAAGTTCGGCCCAATGAGAGTTCTTTTGGTGGTTTGGACCACACATGGTCCAAACTTTGCTCCGTTTCAGTATTTGAGAGCTCGGAACCCAAAGTTCGTCCCAATGAGAGTTTTTCATATGGTTTGGACGAACTTGGTCCAAACTTTCCTCCGTTTGAGTTTTTGGAGAGTAAGGAACTCAAAGTTCGGCCCCATGAGAGTTCTTTTGGTGGTTTGGACCACAAAATGTCCAAACTTTGCTCCGTTTCAGTATTTGCGAGCTCGGAACCCAGAGTTCGTCCCAAAGAGAGTTTTTCATATGGTTTGGACGAACTTGGTCGAAACTTTGCTCCCTTTGAGTTTTTGGAGAGTAAGGAACTCAAATTCGACCCAATGAGAATTCTTTTGGTGGTTTCGACCACACATGGTCCAAACTCTTCTCCGTTTCAGTATGTGAGAGCTCGGAACCCAAAGTTCATCCCAATGGGAGTTTTTCATATGCTTTGGACGAACATGGTCCAAACTTTCCACCGTTTGAGTTTTTGGAGAGTGAGTGGAGAGTAAGGAACTCAAAGTTCGGCCCCATGAGAGTTCTTTTGGTGGTTTGGACCACAAAATGTCCAAACTTTGCTCCGTTTCAGTATTTGCGAGCTCGGAACCCAGAGTTCGTCCCAATGAGAGTTTTTCATATGGTTTGGACGAACTTGGTCCAAACTTTGCTCCCTTTGAGTTTTTGGAGAGTAAGGAACTCAAATTCGACCCAATGAGAATTCTTTTGGTGGTTTCGACCACACATGGTCCAAACTCTTCTCCGTTTCAGTATTTGAGAGCTCGGAACCCAAAGTTCATCCCAATGAGAGTTTTTCATATGCTTTGGACGAACATGGTCCAAACTTTCCACCGTTTGAGTTTTTGGAGAGTGAGTGGAGAGTAAGGAACTCAAAGTTCGGCCCCATGAGAGTTCTTTTGGTGGTTTGGACCACAAAATGTCCAAACTTTGCTCCATTTCAGTATTTGCGAGCTCGGAACCCATAGTTCGTCCCAATGAGAGTTTTTCATATGGTTTGGACGAACTTGGTCCAAACTTTCCACCGTTTGAGTTTTTGGAGAGTAAGGAACTCAAATTCGACCCAATGAGAATTCTTTTGGTGGTTTCGACCACACATGGTCCAAACTCTTCTCCGTTTCAGTATTTGAGAGCTCGAAACCCAAAGTTCATCCCAATGAGAGTTTTTCATATGCTTTGGACGAACATGGTCCAAACTTTCCACCGTTTGAGTTTTTGGAGAGTGAGTGGAGAGTAAGGAACTCAAAGTTCGGCCCCATGAGAGTTCTTTTGGTGGTTTGGACCACAAAATGTCCAAACTTTGCTCCGTTTCAGTATTTGCGAGCTCGGAACCCAGAGTTCGTCCCAATGAGAGTTTTTCATATGGTTTGGACGAACTTGGTCCAAACTTTGCTCCCTTTGAGTTTTTGGAGAGTAAGGAACTCAAATTCGACCCAATGAGAATTCTTTTGGTGGTTTCGACCACACATGGTCCAAACTCTTCTCCGTTTCAGTATTTGAGAGCTCGGAACCCAAAGTTCATCCCAATGAGAGTTTTTCATATGCTTTGGACGAACATGGTCCAAACTTTCCACCGTTTGAGTTTTTGGAGAGTGAGTGGAGAGTAAGGAACTCAAAGTTCGGCCCCATGAGAGTTCTTTTGGTGGTTTGGACCACAAAATGTCCAAACTTTGCTCCATTTCAGTATTTGCGAGCTCGGAACCCAGAGTTCGTCCCAATGAGAGTTTTTCATATGGTTTGGACGAACTTGGTCCAAACTTTCCACCGTTTGAGTTTTTGGAGAGTAAGGAACTCAAATTCGACCCAATGAGAATTCTTTTGGTGGTTTCGACCACACATGGTCCAAACTCTTCTCCGTTTCAGTATTTGAGAGCTCGAAACCCAAAGTTCATCCCAATGAGAGTTTTTCATATGCTTTGGACGAACATGGTCCAAACTTT
The DNA here is from genome assembly GCA_017139565.1 of Luffa aegyptiaca. NCBI lineage: Eukaryota > Viridiplantae > Streptophyta > Magnoliopsida > Cucurbitales > Cucurbitaceae > Luffa > Luffa aegyptiaca. The sequence continues at coordinate 70,270 of JAETGN010000027.1, read as the reverse complement.
CCACCGTTTGAGTTTTTGGAGAGTAAGGAACTCAAAGTTCGGCCTAATGCGAGTTCTTTTCGTGGTTTGAACTTTGCTCCGTTTCAGTATTTGAGAACTCGGAACCCAAAGTTGGTCCCAATGAGAGTTTTTCATATGGTTTGGACGAACATGGTCGAAACTTTGCTCCCTTTGAGTTTTTGGAGAGTAAGGAACTCAAATTCGACCCAATGAGAGTTCTTTAGGTGGTTTGGACGACACATGGTCCGAACTTTGCTCCGTTTCAGTATTTGAGAGCTCGGAACCCAAAGTTCGTCCCAATGAGAGTTTTTCATATGGTTTGGACGAACTTGGTCCAAACTTTCCACCGTTTGAGTTTTTGGAGAGTAAGGAACTCAAAGTTCGGCCCAATGAGAGTTCTTTTGGTGGTTTGGACCACACATGGTCCAAACTTTGCTCCGTTTCAGTATTTGAGAGCTCGGAACCCAAACTTCGTCCCAATGAGAGTTTTTTTTATGGTTTGGACGAACTTGGTCGAAACTTAGCTCCCTTTGAGTTTTTGGAGAGTAAAGAACTCAAAGTTCGACCCAATGAGAGTTCTTCAGGTGGTTTGGACGACACATGGTGCAAACTTTGCTCCGTTTCAGTATTTGAGAGCTCGGAACCCAAAGTTCGTCCCAATGAGAGTTTTTTTTATGGTTTGGACGAACTTGGTCGAAACTTTTCTCCCTTTGAGTTTTTGGAGAGTAAGGAACTCAAAGTTCGGCCCAATCAGAGTTCTTTTGGTCGTTTGGACCACACATGGTCCAAACTTTCCTCCGTTTCAGTATTTGAGAGCTCGGAACCCAAAGTTCGTCCCAATGAGAGTTTTTCATATGGTTTGGACGAAATTGGTCGAAACTTTGCTCCCTTTTAGTTTTTGGAGAGTAAGGAACTCAAAGTTCGACCCAATGAGAGTTCTTTAGGTGGTTTGGACGACACATGGTCCAAACTTTGCTCCGTTTCAGTAATTGAGAGCTCGAAACCCAAAGTTCGTCCCAATGAGAGTTTTTCATATGGTTTGGACGAACTTGGTCGAAACTTTCCACCGTTTGAGTTTTTGGAGAGTAAGGAACTCAAAGTTCGGCCCAATGAGAGTTCTTTTGGTGGTTTGGACCACACATGGTCCAAACTTTGCTCCGTTTCAGTATTTGAGAGCTCGGAACCCAAAGTTCGTCCCAATGAGAGTTTTTCATATGGTTTGGACGAACTTGGTCCAAACTTTCCTCCGTTTGAGTTTTTGGAGAGTAAGGAACTCAAAGTTCCTGGCAATGAGAGTTCTTTTGGTGGTTTGGACCACACATGGTCCAAACTTTTCTCCGTTTCAGTATTTGAGAGCTCGGAACCCAAAGTTCGTCCCAATGAGAGTTTTTCATATGGTTTGGACGAACTTGGTCCAAACTTTCCACCGTTTGCGTTTTTGGAGAGTAAGGAACTCAAAGTTCGACCCAATTAGAGTTCTTTTGGTGGTTTGGACCACACATGGTCCAAACTTTGCTCTGTTTCAGTAATTGAGAGCTCGGAACCCAAAGTTCGTCCCAATGAGAGTTTTTCATATGGTTTGGACGAACTTGGTCCAAACTTTCCACCGTTTGAGTTTTTTGAGAGTAAGGAACTCAAAGTTCGGCCCAATGAGAGTTCTTTTGGTGGTTTGGACCACACATGGTCCAAACTTTGCTCCGTTTCAGTATTTGAGAGCTCGGAACCCAAACTTCGTCCCAATGAGAGTTTTTTTTATGGTTTGGACGAACTTGGTCGAAACTTTGCTCCCTTTGAGTTTTTGGAGAGTAAGGAACTCAAAGTTCGACCCAATGAGAGTTCTTCAGGTGGTTTGGACGACACATGGTGCAAACTTTGCTCCGTTTAAGTATTTGACAGCTCGGAACCCAAAGTTCGTCCCAATGAGAGTTTTTTTTATGGTTTGGACGAACTTGGTCGAAACTTTGCTCCCTTTGAGTTTTTTGAGAGTAAGGAACTCAAAGTTCGGCCCAATGAGAGTTCTTTTGGTCGTTTGGACCACACATGGTCCAAACTTTGCTCCGTTTCAGTATTTGAGAGCTCGGAACCCAAAGTTCGTCCCAATGAGAGTTTTTCATGTGGTTTGGACGAACTTGGTCGAAACTTTGCTCCCTTTGAGTTTTTGGAGAGTAAGGAACTCAAAGTTCGACCCAATGAGAGTTCTTTAGGTGGTTTGGACGACACATGGTCCAAACTTTGCTCGGTTTCAGTAATTGAGAGCTCGAAACCATAAGTTCGTCCCAATGAGTGTTTTTCATATGGTTTGGACTAACTTGGTCGAAACTTTCAGCCGTTTGAGTTTTTGGAGAGTAAGGAACTCAAAGTTTGGCCCAATGAGAGTTCTTTTGGTCGTTTGGACCACACATGGTCCAAACTTTGCTCCGTTTCAGTATTTGAGAGCTCGGAACCCAGGTTCGTCCCAATGAGAGTTTTTCATATGGTTTGGACGAACTTGGTCGAAACTTTACTCCCTTTGAGTTTTTTTAGAGTAAGGAACTCAAAGTTCGACCCAATGAGAGTTCTTTAGGTGGTTTGGACGACACATGGTCCAAACTTTTCTCCGTTTCACTAATTGAGAGCTCGGAACCCGAAGTTCGTCCGAATGAGAGTTTTTCATATGGTTTGGACGAACTTGGTCGAAACTTTGCTCCCTTTGAGTTTTTGGAGAGTAAGGAACTCAAAGTTCGACCCAATGAGAGTTCTTCAGGTGGTTTGGACGACACATGGTGCAAACTTTGCTCCGTTTCAGTATTTGAGAGCTCGGAACCCAAAGTTCGTCCCAATGAGAGTTTTTCATGTGGTTTGGACGAACTTGGTCGAAACTTTGCTCCCTTTGAGTTTTTGGAGAGTAAGGAACTCAAAGTTCGACCCAATGAGAGTTCTTTAGGTGGTTTGGACGACACATGGTCCAAACTTTGCTCGGTTTCAGTAATTGAGAGCTCGGAACCATAAGTTCGTCCCAATGAGAGTTTTTCATATGGTTTGGACGAACTTGGTCGAAACTTTCAGCCGTTTGAGTTTTTGGAGAGTAAGGAACTCAAAGTTTGGCCCAATGAGAGTTCTTTTGGTCGTTTGGACCACACATGGTCCAAACTTTGCTCCGTTTCAGTATTTGAGAGCTCGGAACCCAGGTTCGTCCCAATGAGAGTTTTTCATATGGTTTGGACGAACTTGGTCGAAACTTTACTCCCTTTGAGTTTTTTTAGAGTAAGGAACTCAAAGTTCGACCCAATGAGAGTTCTTTAGGTGGTTTGGACGACACATAGTCCAAACTTTTCTCCGTTTCACTAATTGAGAGCTCGGAACCCGAAGTTTGTCCGAATGAGAGTTTTTCATATGGTTTGGACGAACTTGGTCGAAACTTTGCTCCCTTTGAGTTTTTGGAGAGTAAGGAACTCAAAGTTCGACCCAATGAGAGTTCTTCAGGTGGTTTGGACGACACATGGTGCAAACTTTGCTCCGTTTCAGTATTTGAGAGCTCGGAACCCAAAGTTCGTCCCAATGAGAGTTTTTTTTATGGTTTGGATGAACTTGGTCGAAACTTTGCTCCCTTTGAGTTTTCTGAGAGTAAGGAACTCAAAGTTCGGCCCAATGATAGCTCTTTTGGTCGTTTGGACCACACATGGTCCAAACTTTGCTCCGTTTCAGTATTTGAGAGCTCAGAACCCAAAGTTCGTCCCAATGAGAGTTTTTCATATGGTTTGGACGAACGTGGTCGAAACTTTGCTCCCTTTGAGTTTTTGGAGAGTAAGGAACTCAAAGTTCGACTCAATGAGAGTTCTTTAGGTGGTTTGGACGACACATGGTCCAAACTTTGCTCCGTTTCAGTAATTGAGAGCTCGGAACCCAAAGTTCGTCCCAATGAGAGTTTTTCATATGGTTTGGACGAACTTGGTCGAAACTTTCCACCGTTTGAGTTTTTGGAGAGTAAGGAACTCAAAGTTCGGTCCAATGAGAGTTCTTTTGGTCGTTTGGACCACACATGGTCCAAACTTGTCTCCGTTTCAGTATTTGAGAGCTCGGAACCCAGGTTCGTCCCAATGAGAGTTTTTCATATGGTTTGGACGATCTTTGTCCAAACTTTCCTCCGTTTGAGTTTTCGGAGAGTAAGGAACTCAAAGTTCGGCCCAATGAGAGTTCTTTTGCTGGTTTGGACAACACATGGTTCAAACTTTGCTCCGTTTCAGTATTTGAGAGCTCGGAACCCTAAGTTCGACCCAATGAGAGTTTTTCATATGGTTTGGACGAACTTTGTCGAAACTTTGCTCACTTTGAGTTTTTGGAGAGTATGGAACTCAAAGTTCGACCCAATGAGAGTTCTTTAGGTGGTTTGGACGACACATGGTCCAAACTTTGCTCCGTTTCAGTATTTGAGAGCTCGGAACCCAAAGTTCGTCCCAATGAGAGTTTTTCATATGGTTTGGACGAACTTGGTCCAAACTTTCCACCGTTTGCGTTTTTGGAGAGTAAGGAACTCAAAGTTCGACCCAATTAGAGTTCTTTTGGTGGTTTGGACCACACATGGTCCAAACTTTGCTCCGTTTCAGTAATTGAGAGCTCGGAACCCAAAGTTCGTCCCAATGAGAGTTTTTCATATGGTTTGGACGAACTTGGTCCAAACTTTCCACCGTTTGAGTTTTCGGAGAGTTAGGAACTCAAGGTTCGGGCCAATGAGAGTTCTTTTGGTGGTTTGGACCACACATGGTCCAAACTTTGCTCCGTTTCAGTATTTGAGAGCTCGGAACCCAAACTTCGTCCCAATGAGAGTTTTTTTTATGGTTTGGACGAACTTGGTCGAAACTTTGCTCCCTTTGAGTTTTTTGAGAGTAAGGAACTCAAAGTTCGACCCAATGAGAGTTCTTCAGGTGGTTTGGACGACACATGGTGCAAACTTTGCTCCGTTTCAGTATTTGAGAGCTCGGAACCCAAAGTTCGTCCCAATGAGAGTTTTTCATATGGTTTGGACGAACTTGGTCGAAACTTTCCTCCCTTTGAGTTTTTGGAGAGTAAGGAACTCAAAGTTCGGCCCAATGAGAGTTCTTTTTGTTGTTTGGACCACACATGGTCCAAACTTTGCTCCGTTTCAGTATTTGAGAGCTCGGAACCCAAAGTTCGTCCAATTGAGAGTTTTTCATATGGTTTGGACGAACTTGGTCCAAACTTTCCTCCGTTTGAGTTTTTGGAGAGTAAGGAACTCAAAGTTCGGCCCAATGAGAGTTCTTTTGGTGGTTTGGACCACACATGGTCCAAACTTTGCTCCGTTTCAGTATTTGAGAGCTCGGAACCCAAAGTTCGTCCCAATGAGGGTTTTTCATATGGTTTGGACGAACTTGGTCAAAACTTTCCACCGTTTGAGTTTTTGGAGAGTAAGGAACTCAAAGTTCGGCCCAATGAGAGTTCTTTTGGTCGTTTGGACCACACATGGTCCAAACTTGTCTCCGTTTCAGTATTTGAGAGCTCGGAACCCAGGTTCGTCCCAATGAGAGTTTTTCATATGGTTTGGACGAACTTGGTCGAAACTTTGCTCCCTTTGAGTTTTTGGAGAGTAAGGAACTCAAAGTTCGGCCCAATGAGAGTTCTTTTGGTCGTTTGGACCACACATGGTCCAAACTTTGCTCCGTTTCAGTATTTGACAGCTCGGAACCCAAAGTTCGTCCCAATGAGAGTTTTTCATATGGTTTGGACGAACTTGGGCGAAAATTTGCTCCCTTTGAGTTTTTGGAGAGTAAGGAACTCAAAGTTCGACCCAATGAGAGTTCTTTAGGTGGTTTGGACGACACATGGTGCAAACTTTGCTCCGTTTCAGTAATTGAGAGCTCGGAACCCAAAGTTCGTCCCAATGAGAGTTTTTCATATGGTTTGGACCAACTTGGTCCAAACTTTCCACCGTTTGAGTTTTTGGAGAGTAAGGAACTCAAAGTTCGGCCCAATGAGAGTTCTTTTGGTCGTTTGGACCACACATGGTCCAAACTTTGCTCCGTTTCAGTATTTCAGAGTTCGGAACCCAAAGTTCATCCCAATGAGAGTTTTTCTTATGGTTTGGGCGAACTTGGTCGAAAATTTGCTCCCTTTGAGTTTTTGGAGAGTAAGGAACTCAAAGTTCGACCCAATGAGAGTTCTTTTGGTGGTTTGGACGACACATGGTGCAAACTTTGCTCCGTTTCAGTAATTGAGAGCTCGGAACCCAAAGTTCGTCCCAATGAGAGTTTTTCATATGGTTTGGACGAACTTGGTGCAAACTTTTCTCCGTTTGAGTTTTTGGAGAGTAAGGAACTCTAAGTTCGGCCCAATGAGAGTTCTTTTTGTGGTTTGGACCACACATGGTCCAAACTTTGCTCCGTTTCAGTATTTGAGAGCTCGGAACCCAAAGTTCGTCCCAATGAGAGTTTTTCATATGGTTTGGACGAACTTGGTCCAAACTTTCCTCCGTTTGAGTTTTTGGAGAGTAAGGAACTCAAAGTTCGGCCCAATGAGAGTTCTTTTGGTGGTTTGGACCACACATGGTCCAAACTTTGCTCCGTTTCAGTATTTTAGAGCTTGGAACCCAAAGTTCGTCCCAATGAGAGTTTTTCATATGGTTTGGACGAACTTGGTCCAAACTTTGCTCCCTTTGAGTTTTTGGAGAGTTAGGAACTCAAAGTTCGGCCCAATGAGAGTTCTTTAGGTGGTTTGGACCACACACGCTCGAAACTTTGCTCCGTTTCAGTATTTGAGAGCTCGGAACCAAAAGTTCGTCCCAATGAGAGTTTTTCATATGGTTTGGACGAACTTGGTCCAAACTTTCCTCCGTTTGAGTTTTTGGAGAGTAAGGAACTCAAAGTTCGACCCAATGAGAGTTCTTTTGGTCGTTTGGACCACACATGGTCCAAACTTTGCTCCGTTTCAGTATTTCAGAGCTCGAAACCCAAAGTTCGTCCCAATGAGAGTTTTTCATATGCTTTGGACGAACTTGGGCGAAAATTTGCTCCCTTTGAGTTTTTGGAGAGTAAGGAACTCAAAGTTCGACCCAATGAGAGTTCTTTAGGTGGTTTGGACGACACATGGTGCAAACTTTGCTCCGTTTCAGTAATTGAGAGCTCGGAACCCAAAGTTCGTCCCAATGAGAGTTTTTCATATGGTTTGGACGAACTTGGTCCAAACTTTCCTCCGTTTGAGTTTTTGGATAGTAAGGAACTCAAAGTTCGGCCCAATGAGAGTTCTTTTTGTGGTTTGGACCACACATGGTCCAAACTTTGCCCCGTTTCAGTATTTGAGAGCTCGGAACCCAAAGTTCGTCCCAATGAGAGTTTTTCATATGGTTTGGACGAACTTGGTCGAAACTTTGCTCCCTTTGAGTTTTTGGAGAGTAAGGAACTCAAAGTTCGACCCAATGAGAGTTCTTTAGGTGGTTTGGACGACAGATGGTCCAAACTTTGCTCCGTTTCAGTAATTGAGAGCTCGGAACCCAAAGGTCGTCCCAATGAGAGTTTTTCATATGGTTTGGACGAACTTGGTCGAAAATTTTCTCCCTTTGAGTTTTTGGAGAATAAGGAACTCAAAATTCGACCCAATGAGGGTTCTTTAGGTGGTTTGGACGACACATGGTGCAAAGTTTGCTCCGTTTCAGTATTTGAGAGCTCGGAACCCAAAGTTCGTCCCAATGAGAGTTTTTCATATGGTTTGGACGAACTTGGTCGAAACTTTGCTCCCTTTGAGTTTTTGGAGAGTAAGGAACTCAAAGTTCGACCCAATGAGAGTTCTTTAGGTGGTTTGGAGCACACATGGTTCAAACTTTGCTCCGTTTCAGTATTTGAGATCTCGGAACCCAAAGTTCGTCCCAATGAGAGTTTTTCATATGGTTTGGACAAACTTGGTCCAAACTTTCCACCGTTTGAGTTTTTGGAGAATAAGGAACTCAAAGTTCGGCCCAATGAGAGTTCTTTTGGTGGTTTGGACCACACATGGTCCAAACTTTGCTCCGTTTCAGTATTTGAGAGCTCGAAACCCAAAGTTCATCCCAATGAGAGTTTTTCATATGGTTTTGACGAACTTGGTCCAAAGTTTCCACCGTTTGTGTCACACCCCCTCCCGGACCACCTGCTAGCTTAGCCCGAAAGACGGCGTGAAGCCAACAGACATCGTCACCTCTAACGATACCTGTTGACCCTACTGAAACATTGAACCTGATAAACATACTAATCATAGATATAAAACATTCTATGTGAAACACCACACAGCGGAATCCACGAAAAACTTTCAACATACACATGGTGCAGCCCTGACATAACCTGGTTTGGAAAGTAACCTGATATAGATATCACAACCAAAACATATACAACTAGGGTTATACATCCACGACCTCTAGGACGATATTATACAACCCTTACAAAACATTTACAATATGAACGGACTCAATATACAACTCCAACCACGTACTGGAGCTTGATCTAGAACTTTCAGCAGACGTTGGCAGTGAATCAGGCACCGGGAGCTCGATCTCTACCTGAAAAGTGGAAAACATTTTGAAAGAATGAGCTACGAAGCCCAGTGAGTGACTAATTTTAAAACTCTAAATCTGGAAGTCAAAACACGTGATAAACCTTTAAACGTATAAATATGCTCAATCAAAGCGTTTAACATAAACATGTAATGAAAAAGGCTTTCTAAAATATCTCGCAAGTTCGTCATTAAAAATCTAGCAAGGCATATCAAGTACATCAAGCGTTTTAACTAACATGACCGATCTACGTTGTGTAGGGCACGCCCAGTACAATCAACGTTTACTAGTCCTACGATGTAGTGGGGCCCGCCCAGCACTCCCATCGTCTTTGTCGTAGTGGGGCCCGCCCAGCACTCACGACAGCATCGTTGTCCGGAGTACACTCAACGTCAACAACGGAATATAACCTGTGTGCACACGGTACCATATAGCCTCGGGCTCAATATCTCAGTCATGTAGTCAATAGAAATCTCAGAAAATCACATGAAAACATTAAAACATGTCTGCTTATCGTTATCTTTCGTAAAACTTAAACTTACTCAGCTTGCTCGTGAAAAACTGAAAATCGTTTAAAAGTACTTGCTAATCCATACTTTACTTTAAAAGATATCGTTTCAGCTACTTTTCATAAAGTCACTAGCCACGTGCTCGTATATAAACCTCGTTAGAAAATTCGAGCTCAAAACTTATGCTTGAAACCGTTCATAAAAATCATATATCATTCATGGTAAAGCAAATAAAACGTCTAAACATGAACAACCGTTGGAAACAATTTTCGAAATTCATTTTGTCACTCACAGTCTTATCTAGTTCCCCGGTTTGTAGGCTCGACCTATTTCCTCTTGGCCTGTCAAATAACCAAAACCGAGCATTAGAACCATAGATAGCTTTGTCTTTCCATGCTCATGAATTTTTAAACAATTGGATTAAGAATCACATTCACACTCTACTCTCCAGATTTTCCAGATTCTATACCCTAACTTCCAACACCCATAACTTCCTCAATACTTAACCAAAAGTAATGCAATACACATCAAACTCTTCATTTTCGAACACTCTACAACTTACCTGAAGAAATGAAAATGAGATTCCCAACCAATTTGTCCAGAAATACCCCGAAATCAGACAACACAGATTCGAGCTTCTCTGTTACCCCTTTATCTTCCTCCTGAAATTAAACCTACTTCAAGTCATTTTTGGCTCACGAATTCTTCATGAAAGTTGTAGATAATTGAATAAGCTTTCCAACCATACAAAATAGAGCTTCGGATTAAACTTGTACACCCCAAAATGCTCAAAACATCAGAGAAAACCAGAGATCCTCCTGCTTTGCTCGAAAATCCTGTGCTCTGTTTTCCATTCGAAAAACCATCAACTTCTCATACGATTTAGGTCAAGCTTCCTTCATGAAATTTGTTAGAAAATGAACTAAATTTCAAGAAAATCAAACCTCACCTCTTGATTCCTTCTGTGTAGCTCAAACCGAATAAAAAACCAGAGGTTGACAGGTTGATCTCAGATCCTGCAATGGCTGGCTTTGCATGAGCTTTTCCCTATCTTCTTCAACCTCAAACCACGAAATTCTTCTTCTTCTTCCTCCTTCACTCTCTCCTTAAAGTGCTCTGAAGATGTGGATGGAAAAAGATGAGAAATGAAATGAAAATGGGCTGATAAAAAGTGTAGTCGGTGGTGGGTGTCTTGCTGTCAATTCCCACTTCATTTCTTTTCTTTTCTTTTTTTTTTTTCCTTTTTCCTTTTCCTTTTCCTTTTCCATTTATTTTCTTCTTTTCTTTTCCATCTCCTTTCTTTTTAAGTGTATAATTTCCAACAACTTAGATTCAACCATGAAGCCACAATACATGATAAGAGAAAATGATCTACGGGAAAGTCTCGGGTTTACAACTTACCTCCCCTTATGAAATTTCGTCCTCGAAATTTAGAAGTTCTTAGGTGAAGAGTGTCGGGTAACTCCTCCTCATCCGATCTTCTGACTCCCAAGTTGCCTCCTCTACTCCGTGATGTCTCCAAAGAACTTTCACGAGTGGGATCGTTTTGTTCCTCAAAACTTGCTCCTTTCTGTCGAGGATCTGAACCGCTTCCTCCTTATAACTCAAGTCTTCCTTCAGCTCAATTGGTTGCAATTGCAACACATGGGACGGATCTGGAATATATTTCCTCAACATGGACACATGGAAAACATCATGTATTCGAGCGAGTTCCACTGGCAACTCAAGTCTATAGGCTGCTGGTCCAACTCGTTCTAATATCTGGTCAGGACCAATATATCTAGGGCTCAGCTTACCTTTCCTCCCAAAGCGAAGAACACCTTTCCACGGAGATAACTTTAAGAAAACTAGATCTCCAACTTGGAACTCTAAGTCTCTTCGTCGCTTATCTGCATAGCTCTTCTGTCGATCCTGAGCTATTTTTAGATTCTCCCTAATCAGCTTAATATTGTCTGACGTAACTTGTACCAACTCAGGACCAACTAGCTTTCGCTCTCCCACTTCGTTCCAGCACACAGGAGTCCTGCATGGTCTGCCATACAAAGCCTCGAATGGTGCCATGCCGATACTAGACTGGTAGCTATTATTATAAGCGAACTCCATAAGTGATAAGTGGGTATCCCAACTTCCCTTAAACTGAAGGACACATGCTCTCAACATGTCCTCTAAGGTCTGGATGGTCCTCTCAGACTGACCATCTGTCTGGGGATGGAACGCTGTACTGAATTTCAACTTTGTTCCCATTGCTTTCTGCACACTAGGCCAAAACTTAGAAGTAAACCTTGGATCCCTATCTGAAACTATGGACACTGGAACTCCATGCTGACTCACAATCCTGTCGACGTATAACTTAGCTAGCTGATCTAGTGTAGACGTCGCTTTAATCGGTATAAACCGCGCTGTCTTGGTGAGTCTATCCACTATTACCCATATACCATCATGTCCACTAGAAGTACGAGGTAATCCAAACAGAAAATCCATAGTAATATGCTCCCACTTCCACTCCGGCACTGGCAGTGGATTAAGGAGTCCTCCTGGCCTCTGTCTCACTGGTTTAACCTGTTGACAGATCAAAACATCTATCGACATATTCAACTATCTCCCGCTTCATACCAGGCCACCAATAAGTTTTCTTCAGAGTTCTATACATCTTGGTGCTTCCTGGATGCATAGCGTAAGCTGAACTGTGAGCTTCCTCTAATATAACACTCTTAAGCTCACTAATACTCGGAACGCATAGTCTTCCCTGCTTAATTATGGCTCCGTCTGTTCTCAACTCAAATTTTGCCTCTGGGCCTTGCTTGGACTTGGCAAGCATCTTCTGCAAATTACTATCCTCTGGCTGTCTTCCCACAATCTCTGCTACTAAAGAAGACCTAACCTGAAATTGAGCTAGAAGACTCCCTGAGCTTCCTGCAGTCATAACTGCCTTGAAACCTCTTAACTCACATAGCAAGCTTGCTCGAATACCACACAAGGCACTCTTCGGAAGTCTCGACTTCCTACTCAGCGCATCTGCTACCACGTTAGCCTTACCTGGATGATATTCTATGGTGCAGTCATAATCTTTAATCAGTTCTAGCCATCGCCTCTACCTTAGATTCAGCTCTTTCTGATCAAAGATGTACTTTAAACTCTTATGATCTGTGAAAATGTGGCACTTCTCACCGAATAAATAATGTCTCCAGATCTTCAGTGTTAGAACAACTGCTGCTAGCTCAAGATCATGAGTAGGGTAATTACACTCATGCTTCTTCAACTGCCTTGAAGCATAAGCTATCACCTTTCCTTCCTGCATCAGCACGCAACCTAATCCTTGCCTTGAAGCATCACAATAGATCACATACTCCTTCCCTGTTACAGGAAGTGCTAGAATAGGTGCTGTCACCAATCTCTTCTTCAGCTCCTGGAAACTCTGTTCGCATTTATCCGACCACTCAAACTTAGCATTCTTCCTTGTCAAAGCTGTCAAGGGTAATGCTAACCGTGAGAAATCCTCAACAAAACGTCTGTAGTATCCGGCCAGGCCTAGGAAACTACGAACCTCTGTTGCACTAGCTGGTCTCTCCCAGTTGACAACAGCTTCCACTTTCTACGGGTCAACACTAACTCCGTCCGCTGAAACTACATGCCCTAAGAACACCACTTGATTCAACCAGAACTCACATTTGCTGAACTTAGCGTATAGCTGTTTATCACGTAGTGTCTGTAGAACAATCCTCAGATGTTCCTCATGGGCTTTCCTGTCAATTGAGTAAACTAGTATATCATCGATGAACACTATCACAAACTAATATAAATACTGATGGAAGATCCTGTTCATGAGGTCCATGAAAACTGCTGGCGCATTCGTTAAACCGAATGGCATCACTAAAAACTCATAGTGCCCATACCTCGTCCTGAATGCTATCTTAGGAATATCTGATTCCCTAACCTTCAGCTGGTGGTATCCTGACCTCAGATCAATTTTAGAGAACACTGTTGCTCCCCTTAATTGGTCAAACAAGTCATCGATGCGTGGTAGAGGATACTTGTTACGTGTCATGATCTTGTTTAACTGCCTGTAATCAATGCATAATCTCAGGGTACCATCTTTCTTCTTCACGAATAACACTGGAGCTCCCAAAGGTGATACACTAGGCCTGATGTATCCCTTGTCAACTAGTTCTTGCAACTGCACCTTCAGCTCCTTAAGCTCGCTCGGAGCCATCCTGTATGGTGCCTGTGAAATAGGTGATGTTCCTGGTAACAATTCAATAGTGAACTCCACCTCCCTATCAGGTGGCAAACCCGATAAATCAGTTGGGAAAACATCAAGAAATTCGTTCACCACAGGAACATCTTCTGGTTTCAGCTTTTCTTCTTGCACCTCTACTACGTGCGCAAGAAACGCTGTGCAACCTTTCCTCAACAACTTCTCAGCTTTCAGAGCTGAAATCAAACTCGTAGGAATAATCTTCCTCTCACCTCTGAAAACTACTTCAGTCAAACCTGGTTTCTTAAAAGTCACTTCCTTCCTATGGCAATCCATAGAAGCATAGTGAGTGAATAAGAAATCCATTCCCAAAATCACATCCAACGCCTGCAAACTCTAGGGGAAGAAGATCCACTAACATATAGAGACCTTCTACTACAACCTCACAATCACGCAACACCTCATTAACTAATAAAATGTCACCAACTGGAGTGCATATGACTAACTCTTCAGATAAAGGCTCTAGCATCCTATCCAGCTTAGTTAAAAACATACTAGAAACAAAGGAATGCGTAGCGCCTGGATCTAATAAAACATGTGCAGGTACATTACAAATCAAAATCGTACCAGTGATCACATCTGGTGCATCCTCTGCTTCCTGTTGAGTCATGGCGTAGACTTTTCCCTGCTGCCTAGGTCTCCCCACAACTCCCTTCTGCCTTGCACCACTGGTGCCTTCTCCTGTGGCTGCTGGGATTCTCGGCTGCTCAACTGTGTGGGACTCAACTCCCTGGTCCTTCTGAACTGCTGCCCTCAGCTGTGGGCAATCCCTCTTGAAATGCCCTGGTTGTCCACACTGGTAACACACACCGGCGCCAACAAGACATTGACCCCGATGATTCTTGCCACAACTTACACATGGGGTTCTCCTGGATTCACTAGCAACGGACTCCTGACCCGTTCGCGGTCTTGCTACTGAACTCGCAAACTGACTGGGGGCTCTTTGACTCTACATCTTATAGGCACTACCCGAACTCATCTGCCTTGATAACTGGCCACCAGATCGACGCTTGAAGTCTTGACGACCTGAAACATTCACTCCATGTGTGAACCTCCGCTGCTCATGACCCCGAAAACCACTAGCTGTTGGAGCTCCACGACTAGGCTCCAATGCCGCCTTTTCCTCTATAATACTCTGCTCCACACGTAAGGCAGTCTCTACTAGCTGGGAAAAATCCATCCACTTGGCAATAGCGGTAACTGGGGTACGTATCTCAAAACGTAGCCCTCTCTCAAACCTGCGACACCTGTCACTCTCCGATGCCACAATCACTTCAGCATACCGTGAAAGCTCGGTATACTTCCTCTCGTACTCAGCCACTGAAAGTGACCCTTGTTTCAGCTCCAGAAACTCATCTCTCTTCGCCTCACAATATGTGGTGGGGTAGTCCTTTTCCTCGAATATGCCCCTGAATGTCTGTCAATCTAACGTACGTGCATCACTGCGCCTGGCTATAATGGACTTCCACCATCCCTCCGCCTCCTTCTGCAGAAGGAATATGGCTAATTTGACTTTTCGCTCCTCAGGACAACTCATCACGTCGAAGCATTTCTCCAACATATTCAACCAGAGCTCGGCGTCAGCTGGATCCGTGGAACCCTCAAACACTGCGGCTCCTAACTTCTTCAACCGTTCTATCCCATACATCTTTTCCGGATCACTAGGCCCTGCTCCCTCTGGCCTACCGATCTCCTGTGCAGATCTAGCAAATCGCTCACTCCCTGCCTCATCCTGACCTCTCGGGGTACTGGATCCCCTTTTAGATTGACTTTGGGTAGGATCCTGCGTCCCGTCCTGATTCTGCCTGCGTCGTCTGCTGGTACGTGGTGGCATGACTCCTATAACATATCAACACATCAGACATGCTATAGATACTTAACTCAGATGCATGATACTAAACTTATACCCACATTCTAGTCCTGACTGCACTCACTCTCAATAATACTCACACCATACTCCGCTAGTTCTATCTGAACTGACCAAACGTCTAACTATTTACTTCCTGGATTTTCTTAGCACTAACGGCCATGTCTCATTTCCCATGGAGCTAACTGCTCTGATACCAAGTTGTCACACCCCCTCCTGGACCACCTGCTAGCTTAGCCCGAAAGACGGCGTGAAGCCAACAGACATCGTCACCTCTAACGATCCCCGTTGACCCTACTGAAACATTGAACCTGATAAACATACTAATCATAGATATAAAACATTCTATGTGAAACACCACACAGCGGAATCCACGAAAAACTTTCAACATACACATGGTGCAGCCCTGACATAACCTGGTTTGGAAAGTAACCTGATATAGATATCACGACCAAAACATATACAACTAGGGTTATACATCCACGACCTCTCTGACGATATTATACAACCCTTACAAAACATTTACAATATGAACGGACTCAATATACAACTCCAACCACGTACTGGAGCTTGATCTAGAACTTTCAGCAGACGTTGGCAGTGTATCAGGCACCGGGAGCTCGATCTCTACCTGAAAAGTGGAAAACATTTTGAAAGAATGAGCTACGAAGCCCAGTGAGTGACTAATTTTAAAACTCTAAATCTGGGAGTCAAAACACGTGATAAACCTTTAAACGTATAAATATGCTCAATCAAAGCGTTTAACATAAACGTGTAATGAAAAAAGCTTTCTAAAATATCTCGCAAGTTCGTCATTAAAAATCTAGCAAGGCATATCAAGTACATCAAACGTTTTAACTAACATGACCGATCTACGTTGTGTAGGGCACGCCCAGTACAATCAACGTTTACTAGTCCTACGATGTAGTGGGGCCCGCCCAGCACTCCCATCGTCTTTGTCGTAGTGGGGCCCGCCCAGCACTCACGACAGCATCGTTGTCACGGAGTACACTCAACGTCAACAACGGAATATAACCTGTGTCCACACGGTACCATATAGCCTCGGGCTCAATATCTCAGTCATGTAGTCAATAGAAATCTCAGAAAAACACATGAAAGCATTAAAACATGCCTGCTTATCGTTATCTTTCGTAAAACTTAAACTTACTCAGCTTGCTCGTGAAAAACTGAAAATCATTTAGAAGTACTTGCTAATCCATACTTTACTTTAAAAGATATCGTTTCAGCTACTTTTCATAAAGTCACTAGCCGCGTGCTTGTATATAAACCTCGTTAGAAAATCCGAGCTCAAAACTTATGCTTGAAACCGTTCATAAAAATCATATATCATTCATGGTAAAGCAAATAAAACGTCTAAACATGAACAACCGTTGGAAACAATTTTCGAAATTCATTTTGTCACTCACAGTCTTATCTAGTTCCCCGGTTTGTAGACTCGACCTATTTCCTCTTGGCCTGTCAAATAACCAAAACCGAGCATTAGAACCATAGATAGCTTTGTCTTTCCATGCTCATGAATTTTTAAACAATTGGATTAAGAATCACATTCACACTCTACTCTCCAGATTTTCCAGATTCTATACCCTAACTTCCAACACCCATAACTTCCTCAATACTTAACCAAAATTAATGAAATACACATAAAACTCTTCATTTTCGAACACTCTACAACTTACCTGAAGAAATGAAAATGAGATTAACAACCAATTTGTCCAGAAAGGCCCCGAAATCAGACAACATAGATTCGAGCTTCTCTATTACCCCTTTATCTTCCTCCTGAAATTAAACCTATTTCAAGACATTTTTGGCTCACGAATTCTTCATGAAAGTTGTAGATAATTGAATAAGCTTTCCAACCATACCAAATAGAGATTCTGATTCAACTTGTACACCCCAGAATATTCAAAACATCAGAGAAAACCAGAGATCCTCCTGCTTTGCTCGAAAATCCTGTGCTCTGTTTTCCATTCGAAAAACCATCAACTTCTCATACGATTTAGGTCAAGCTTCCTTCATGAAATTTGTTAGAAAATGAACTAAATTTCAAGAAAATCAAACCTCACCTCTTGATTCCTTCTGTGTAGCTCAAACCGAATAAAAAACAAGAGGTTGATCTCAGATCCTGCAATGGCTGGCTTTGCATGAGCTTTTCCCTATCTTCTTCAACCTCAAACCACGAAATTCTTCTTCTTCCTCCTCCTTCACTCTCTCCTTAAAGTGCTCTGAAGATGTGGATGGAAAAAGATGAGAAATGAAATGAAAATGGGCTGATAAAAAGTGTAGTCGGTGGTGGGTGTCTTGCTGTCAATTCCCACTTCATTTCTTTTCTTTTGTTTTTTTTTTTTCCTTTTTCCTTTTCCTTTTCCTTTTCCATTTATTTTCTTTTGTTCTTTTCCATCTCCTTTCTTTTTAAGTGTATAATTTCCAACAACTTAGATTCAACCATGAAGCCACAATAGATGATAAGAGAAAATGATCTAAGGGAAAGTCTCGGGTTTACAGTTTGAGTTTTTGGAGAGTAAGGAACTCAAAGTTCGACCCAATGAGAGTCCTTCAGGTGGTTTGGACGACACATAGTGCAAACTTTGCTCCGTTTCAGTATTTGAGAGCTCGGAACCCAAAGTTCGTCCCAATGAGAGTTTTTCATATGGTTTGGACGAACTTGGTCCAAACATTCCTCCGTTTGAGTTTTTGGAGAGTAAGGAACTCAAAGTTCGGCCCAATGAGAATTCTTTTGGTGGTTTGGACCACACATGCTCCAAACTTTGCTCCGTTTCAGTATTTGAGAGCTCGGAACCCAAAGTTCGTCCCAATGAGAGTTTTTCATATGGTTTGGACGAACTTTGTCGAAACTTTGCTCCTGTTGAGTTTTTGGAGAGTAAGGAACTCAAGGTTCGACCCAATGAGAGTTCTTTAGGTGGTTTGGACCACACATGGTCCAAACTTTGCTCCGTTTCAGTATTTGAGAGCTCGGAACCCAAAGTTCGTCCCAATGAGAGTTTTTTTTATAGTTTGGACGAACTTGGTCGAAACTTTTCTCCCTTTGAGTTTTTGGAGAGTAAGGAACTCAAAGTTCGACCCAATGAGAGTCCTTCAGGTGGTTTGGACGACACATGGTGCAAACTTTGCTCCGTTTCAGTATTTCAGAGCTCGGAACCCAAAGTTCGTCCCAATGAGAGTTTTTCATATGGTTTGGACGAACTTGGTCGAAAATTTGCTCCCTTTGAGTTTTTGGAGAGTAAGGACCTCAAAGTTCGACCCAATGAGAGTTCTTTAGGTGGTTTGGACGACACATGAAGCAAACTTTGCTCCGTTTCAGTATTTGAGAGCTCGGAACCCAAAGTTCGTCCCAATGAGAGTTTTTCATATGGTTTGGACGAACTTGGTCCAAACATTCCTCCGTTTGAGTTTTTGGAGAGTAAGGAACTCAAAGTTCGGCCCAATGAGAATTCTTTTGGTGGTTTGGACCACACATGCTCCAAACTTTGCTCCGTTTCAGTATTTGAGAGATCGGAACCCAAAGTTCGTCCCAATGAGAGTTTTTCATATGGTTTGGACGAACTTTGTCAAAACTTTGCTCCTGTTGAGTTTTTGGAGAGTAAGGAACTCAAGGTTCGACCCAATGAGAGTTCTTTAGGTGGTTTGGACCACACATGGTCCAAACTTTGCTCCGTTTCAGTATTTGAGTGCTCGGAACCCAAAGTTCCTCCCAATGAGAGTTTTTTTTATAGTTTGGACGAACTTGGTCGAAACTTTTCTCCCTTTGAGTTTTTGGAGAGTAAGGAACTCAAAGTTCGACCCAATGAGAGTCCTTCAGGTGGTTTGGACGACACATGGTGCAAACTTTGCTCCGTTTCAGTATTTCAGAGCTCGGAACCCAAAGTTCGTCCCAATGAGAGTTTTTCATATGGTTTGGACGAACTTGGTCGAAAATTTGCTCCCTTTGAGTTTTTGGAGAGTAAGGACCTCAAAGTTCGACCCAATGAGAGTTCTTTAGGTGGTTTGGACGACACATGATGCAAACTTTGCTCCGTTTCAGTATTTGAGAGCTCGGAACCCAAAGTTCGTCCCAATGAGAGTTTTTCATATGGTTTGGACGAACTTGGTCGAAACTTTGCTCCCTTTGAGTTTTTGGAGAGTAAGGACCTCAAAGTTCGACCCAATGAGAGTTCTTTAGGTGGTTTGGACGACACATGATGCAAACTTTGCTCCGTTTCAGTATTTGAGAGCTCGGAACCCAAAGTTCGTCCCAATGAGAGTTTTTCATATGGTTTGGACGAACTTGGTCGAAACTTTGCTCCCTTTGAGTTTTTGGAGAGTAAGGAACTCAAAGTTCGACCCAATGAGAGTCCTTCAGGTGGTTTGGACGACACATAGTGCAAACTTTGCTCCGTTTCAGTATTTGAGAGCTCGGAACCCAAAGTTCGTCCCAATGAGAGTTTTTCATATTGTTTGGACGAACTTGGTCCAAACATTCCTCCGTTTGAGTTTTTGGAGAGTAAGGAACTCAAAGTTTGGCCCAATGAGAATTCTTTTGGTGGTTTGGACCACACATCGTCCAAACTTTGCTCCGTTTCAGTATTTGAGAGCTCGGAACCCAAAGTTCGTCCCAATGAGAGTTTTTCATATGGTGTGGACGAACTTTGTCGAAACTTTGCTCCTGTTGAGTTTTTGGAGAGTAAGGAACTCAAGGTTCGACCCAATGAGAGTTCTTTAGGTGGTTTGGACCACACATGGTCCAAACTTTGCTCCGTTTCAGTATTTGAGAGCTCGGAACCCAAAGTTCGTCCCAATGAGAGTTTTTTTTATGGTTTGGACGAACTTGGTCGAAACTTTTCTCCCTTTGAGTTTTTGGAGAGTAAGGAACTCAAAGTTCGACTCAATGAGAGTTCTTCAGGTGGTTTGGACGACACATGGTGCAAACTTTGCTCCGTTTCAGTATTTGAGAGCTCGGAACCCAAAGTTCGTCCCAATGAGAGTTTTTCATATGGTTTGGACGAACTTGGTCGAAAATTTGTTCCCTTTGAGTTTTTGGAGAGTAAGGACCTCAAAGTTCGACCCAATGAGAGTTCTTTAGGTGGTTTGGACGACACATGATGCAAACTTTGCTCCGTTTCAGTATTTGAGAGCTCGGAACTCAAAGTTCGTCCCAATGAGAGTTTTTCATATGGTTTGGACGAACTTGGTCGAAACTTTGCTCCCTTTGAGTTTTTGGAGAGTAAGGAACTCAAAGTTCGACCCAATGAGAGTTCTTTAGGTTGTTTGGAGCACACATGGTGCAAACTTTGCTCCGTTTCAGTATTTGAGAGCTCGGAACCCAAAGTTCGTCCCAATGAGAGTTTTTCATATGGTTTGGACGAACTTGGTCCAAACTTTCCTCCGTTTGAGTTTTTGGAGAGTAAGGAACTCAAAGTTCGGCCCAATGAGAGTTCTTTTGGTTGTTTGGACCACACATGGTCCAAACTTTGCTCCGTTTCAGTATTTGAGAGCTCGGAACCCAAAGTTCGTCCCAATGAGAGTTTTTCATATGGTTTGGACGAACTTGGTCCAAACTTTCCTCCGTTTGAGTTTTTGGAGAGTAAGGAACTCAAAGTTCGGCCCAATGAGAGTTCTTTTGGTTGTTTGGACCACACATGGTCCAAACTTTGCTCCGTTTCAGTATTTGAGAGCTCGGAACCCAAAGTTCGTCCCAATGAGAGTTTTTCATATGGTTTGGACGAACTTGGTCCAAACTTTCCTCCGTTTGAGTTTTTGGAGAGTAAGGAACTCAAAGTTCGGCCCAATGAGAGTTCTTTTGGTGGTTTGGACCACACATGGTCCAAACTTTGCTCCGTTTCAGTATTTGAGAGCTCGGAACCCAAAGTTCGTCCCAATGAGAGTTTTTCATATGGTTTTGACGAACTTGGTCGAAACTTTGGTCCCTTTGAGTTTTTGGAGAGTAAGGAACTCAAAGTTCGACCCAATGAGAGTTCTTTAGGTGGTTTGGACGACACATGGTGCAAACTTTGCTCCGTTTCAGTATTTGAGAGCTCGGAACCCAAAGTTCGTCCCAATGAGAGTTTTTCATATGGTTTGGACGAACTTGGTCCAAACTTTCCACCGTTTGAGTTTTTGGAGAGTAAGGAACTGAAAGTTCGGCCCAATGAGAGTTCTTTTGATTGTTTGGAACACACATGGTCCAAACTTTGCTCCGTTTCAGTATTTGAGAGCTCGGAACCCAAAGTTCGTCCCAATGAGAGTTTTTCATATGGTTTCGACGAACTTGGTCGAAACTTTGCTCCCTTTGAGTTTTTGGAGAGTAAGGAACTCAAAGTTCGACCCAATGAGAGTTCTTTAGGTGGTTTGGACGACACATGGTGCAAACTTTGCTCCGTTTCTGTATTTGAGAGCTCGGAACCCAAAGTTCGTCCCAATGAGAGTTTTTCATATGGTTTGGACGAACTTGGTCCAAACTTTCCACTGTTTGAGTTTTTGGAGAGTAAGGAACTCAAAGTTCGGCCCAATGAGAGTTCTTTTGGTGGTTTGGACCACACATGGTCCAAACTTTGCTCCGTTTCAGTATTTGAGACCTCGGAACCCAAAGTTCGTCCCAATGAGAGTTTTTCATATGGTTTTGACGAACTTGGTCGAAACTTTGGTCCCTTTGAGTTTTTGGAGAGTAAGGAACTCAAAGTTCGACCCAATGAGAGTTCTTAAGGTGGTTTGGACGACACATGGTCCAAACTTTGCTCCGTTTCAGTATTTGAGAGCTCGGAACCCAAAGTTCGTCCCAATGAGAGTTTTTTTTTTATGGCTTGGACGAACTTGGTCGAAACTTTGCTGCCTTTCAGTTTTTGGAGAGTAAGGAACTCAAAGTTCGACCCAATGAGAGTTCTTTAGGTGGTTTGGACGACACATGGTGCAAACTTTGCTCCGTTTCAGTATTTGAGAGCTCGGAACCCAAAGTTCGTCCCAATGAGTGTTTTTCATATGGTTTGGACGAACTTGGTCAAAACTTTCCTTCGTTTGTGTTTTTGGAGAGTAAGGAACTCAAAGTTTGACCCAATGAGAGTTCTTTAGGTGGTTTGGACGACACATGGTGCAAACTTTGCTCCGTTTCAGTATTTGAGAGCTCGGAACCCAAAGTTCGTCCCAATGAGAGTTTTTCATATGGTTTCGACGAACTTGGTCGAAACTTTGGTCCCTTTGAGTTTTTGGAGAGTAAGGAACTCAAAGTTCGACCCAATGAGAGGTCTTTAGGTGGTTTGGACGACACATGGTGCAAACTTTGCTCCGTTTCAGTATTTGAGAGCTCGGAACCCAAAGTTCGTCCCAATGAGAGTTTTTCATATGGTTTGGACGAACATGGTCCAAACTTTCCACCGTTTGAGTTTTTGGAGAGTAAGGAGCTGAAAGTTCGGCCCAATGAGAGTTCTTTTGATTGTTTGGAACACACATGGTCCAAACTTTGCTCCGTTTCAGTATTTGAGAGCTCGGAACCCAAAGTTCGTCCCAATGAGAGTTTTTCATATGGTTTCGACGAACTTGGTCGAAACTTTGCTCCCTTTGAGTTTTTGGAGAGTAAGGAACTCAAAGTTCGACCCAATGAGAGTTCTTTAGGTGGTTTGGACGACACATGGTGCAAACTTTGCTCCGTTTCTGTATTTGAGAGCTCGGAACCCAAAGTTCGTCCCAATGAGAGTTTTTCATATGGTTTGGACGAACTTGGTCCAAACTTTCCACTGTTTGAGTTTTCGGAGAGTAAGGAACTCAAAGTTCGGCCCAATGAGAGTTCTTTTGGTGGTTTGGACCACACATGGTCCAAACTTTGCTCCGTTTCAGTATTTGAGACCTCGGAACCCAAAGTTCGTCCCAATGAGAGTTTTTCATATGGTTTTGACGAACTTGGTCGAAACTTTGGTCCCTTTGAGTTTTTGGAGAGTAAGGAACTCAAAGTTCGACCCAATGAGAGTTCTTAAGGTGGTTTGGACGACACATGGTCCAAACTTTGCTCCGTTTCAGTATTTGAGAGCTCGGAACCCAAAGTTCGTCCCAATGAGAGTTTTTTTTTTATGGCTTGGACGAACTTGGTCGAAACTTTGCTGCCTTTCAGTTTTTGGAGAGTAAGGAACTCAAAGTTCGACCCAATGAGAGTTCTTTAGGTGGTTTGGACGACACATGGTGCAAACTTTGCTCCGTTTCAGTATTTGAGAGCTCGGAACCCAAAGTTCGTCCCAATGAGTGTTTTTCATATGGTTTGGACGAACTTGGTCAAAACTTTCCTTCGTTTGTGTTTTTGGAGAGTAAGGAACTCAAAGTTTGACCCAATGAGAGTTCTTTAGGTGGTTTGGACGACACATGGTGCAAACTTTGCTCCGTTTCAGTATTTGAGAGCTCGGAACCCAAAGTTCGTCCCAATGAGAGTTTTTCATATGGTTTCGACGAACTTGGTCGAAACTTTGGTCCCTTTGAGTTTTTGGAGAGTAAGGAACTCAAAGTTCGACCCAATGAGAGGTCTTTAGGTGGTTTGGACGACACATGGTGCAAACTTTGCTCCGTTTCAATATTTGAGAGCTCGGAACCCAAAGTTCGTCCCAATGAAGTTTTTCATATGGTTTGGACGAACATGGTCCAAACTTTCCACCGTTTGAGTTTTTGGAGAGTAAGGAACTGAAAGTTCGGCCCAATGAGAGTTCTTTTGATTGTTTGGAACACACATGGTCCAAACTTTGCTCCGTTTCAGTATTTGAGAGCTCGGAACCCAAAGTTCGTCCCAATGAGAGTTTTTCATATGGTTTCGACGAACTTGGTCGAAACTTTGCTCCCTTTGAGTTTTTGGAGAGTAAGGAACTCAAAGTTCGACCCAATGAGAGTTCTTTAGGTGGTTTGGACGACACATGGTGCAAACTTTGCTCCGTTTCTGTATTTGAGAGCTCGGAACCCAAAGTTCGTCCCAATGAGAGTTTTTCATATGGTTTGGACGAACTTGGTCCAAACTTTCCACTGTTTGAGTTTTTGGAGAGTAAGGAACTCAAAGTTCGGCCCAATGAGAGTTCTTTTGGTGGTTTGGACCACACATGGTCCAAACTTTGCTCCGTTTCAGTATTTGAGACCTCGGAACCCAAAGTTCGTCCCAATGAGAGTTTTTCATATGGTTTGGACGAACTTGGTCCAAACTTTCCACTGTTTGAGTTTTTGGAGAGTAAGGAACTCAAAGTTCGGCCCAATGAGAGTTCTTTTGGTGGTTTGGACCACACATGGTCCAAACTTTGCTCCGTTTCAGTATTTGAGACCTCGGAACCCAAAGTTCGTCCCAATGAGAGTTTTTCATATGGTTTTGACGAACTTGGTCGAAACTTTGGTCCCTTTGAGTTTTTGGAGAGTAAGGAACTCAAAGTTCGACCCAATGAGAGTTCTTAAGGTGGTTTGGACGACACATGGTCCAAACTTTGCTCCGTTTCAGTATTTGAGAGCTCGGAACCCAAAGTTCGTCCCAATGAGAGTTTTTTTTTTATGGCTTGGACGAACTTGGTCGAAACTTTGCTGCCTTTCAGTTTTTGGAGAGTAAGGAACTCAAAGTTCGACCCAATGAGAGTTCTTTAGGTGGTTTGGACGACACATGGTGCAAACTTTGCTCCGTTTCAGTATTTGAGAGCTCGGAACCCAAAGTTCGTCCCAATGAGTGTTTTTCATATGGTTTGGACGAACTTGGTCAAAACTTTCCTTCGTTTGTGTTTTTGGAGAGTAAGGAACTCAAAGTTTGACCCAATGAGAGTTCTTTAGGTGGTTTGGACGACACATGGTGCAAACTTTGCTCCGTTTCAGTATTTGAGAGCTCGGAACCCAAAGTTCGTCCCAATGAGAGTTTTTCATATGGTTTCGACGAACTTGGTCGAAACTTTGGTCCCTTTGAGTTTTTGGAGAGTAAGGAACTCAAAGTTCGACCCAATGAGAGGTCTTTAGGTGGTTTGGACGACACATGGTGCAAACTTTGCTCCGTTTCAGTATTTGAGAGCTCGGAACCCAAAGTTCGTCCCAATGAGAGTTTTTCATATGGTTTGGACGAACATGGTCCAAACTTTCCACCGTTTGAGTTTTTGGAGAGTAAGGAACTGAAAGTTCGGCCCAATGAGAGTTCTTTTGATTGTTTGGAACACACATGGTCCAAACTTTGCTCCGTTTCAGTATTTGAGAGCTCGGAACCCAAAGTTCGTCCCAATGAGAGTTTTTCATATGGTTTCGACGAACTTGGTCGAAACTTTGCTCCCTTTGAGTTTTTGGAGAGTAAGGAACTCAAAGTTCGACCCAATGAGAGTTCTTTAGGTGGTTTGGACGACACATGGTGCAAACTTTGCTCCGTTTCTGTATTTGAGAGCTCGGAACCCAAAGTTCGTCCCAATGAGAGTTTTTCATATGGTTTGGACGAACTTGGTCCAAACTTTCCACTGTTTGAGTTTTTGGAGAGTAAGGAACTCAAAGTTCGGCCCAATGAGAGTTCTTTTGGTGGTTTGGACCACACATGGTCCAAACTTTGCTCCGTTTCAGTATTTGAGACCTCGGAACCCAAAGTTCGTCCCAATGAGAGTTTTTCATATGGTTTGGACGAACTTGGTCCAAACTTTCCACTGTTTGAGTTTTTGGAGAGTAAGGAACTCAAAGTTCGGCCCAATGAGAGTTCTTTTGGTGGTTTGGACCACACATGGTCCAAACTTTGCTCCGTTTCAGTATTTGAGACCTCGGAACCCAAAGTTCGTCCCAATGAGAGTTTTTCATATGGTTTTGACGAACTTGGTCGAAACTTTGGTCCCTTTGAGTTTTTGGAGAGTAAGGAACTCAAAGTTCGACCCAATGAGAGTTCTTAAGGTGGTTTGGACGACACATGGTCCAAACTTTGCTCCGTTTCAGTATTTGAGAGCTCGGAACCCAAAGTTCGTCCCAATGAGAGTTTTTTTTTTATGGCTTGGACGAACTTGGTCGAAACTTTGCTGCCTTTCAGTTTTTGGAGAGTAAGGAACTCAAAGTTCGACCCAATGAGAGTTCTTTAGGTGGTTTGGACGACACATGGTGCAAACTTTGCTCCGTTTCAGTATTTGAGAGCTCGGAACCCAAAGTTCGTCCCAATGAGTGTTTTTCATATGGTTTGGACGAACTTGGTCAAAACTTTCCTTCGTTTGTGTTTTTGGAGAGTAAGGAACTCAAAGTTTGACCCAATGAGAGTTCTTTAGGTGGTTTGGACGACACATGGTGCAAACTTTGCTCCGTTTCAGTATTTGAGAGCTCGGAACCCAAAGTTCGTCCCAATGAGAGTTTTTCATATGGTTTCGACGAACTTGGTCGAAACTTTGGTCCCTTTGAGTTTTTGGAGAGTAAGGAACTCAAAGTTCGACCCAATGAGAGGTCTTTAGGTGGTTTGGACGACACATGGTGCAAACTTTGCTCCGTTTCAGTATTTGAGAGCTCGGAACCCAAAGTTCGTCCCAATGAGAGTTTTTCATATGGTTTGGACGAACATGGTCCAAACTTTCCACCGTTTGAGTTTTTGGAGAGTAAGGAACTGAAAGTTCGGCCCAATGAGAGTTCTTTTGATTGTTTGGAACACACATGGTCCAAACTTTGCTCCGTTTCAGTATTTGAGAGCTCGGAACCCAAAGTTCGTCCCAATGAGAGTTTTTCATATGGTTTCGACGAACTTGGTCGAAACTTTGCTCCCTTTGAGTTTTTGGAGAGTAAGGAACTCAAAGTTCGACCCAATGAGAGTTCTTTAGGTGGTTTGGACGACACATGGTGCAAACTTTGCTCCGTTTCTGTATTTGAGAGCTCGGAACCCAAAGTTCGTCCCAATGAGAGTTTTTCATATGGTTTGGACGAACTTGGTCCAAACTTTCCACTGTTTGAGTTTTTGGAGAGTAAGGAACTCAAAGTTCGGCCCAATGAGAGTTCTTTTGGTGGTTTGGACCACACATGGTCCAAACTTTGCTCCGTTTCAGTATTTGAGACCTCGGAACCCAAAGTTCGTCCCAATGAGAGTTTTTCATATGGTTTGGACGAACTTGGTCCAAACTTTCCACTGTTTGAGTTTTTGGAGAGTAAGGAACTCAAAGTTCGGCCCAATGAGAGTTCTTTTGGTGGTTTGGACCACACATGGTCCAAACTTTGCTCCGTTTCAGTATTTGAGACCTCGGAACCCAAAGTTCGTCCCAATGAGAGTTTTTCATATGGTTTTGACGAACTTGGTCGAAACTTTGGTCCCTTTGAGTTTTTGGAGAGTAAGGAACTCAAAGTTCGACCCAATGAGAGTTCTTAAGGTGGTTTGGACGACACATGGTCCAAACTTTGCTCCGTTTCAGTATTTGAGAGCTCGGAACCCAAAGTTCGTCCCAATGAGAGTTTTTTTTTATGGCTTGGACGAACTTGGTCGAAACTTTGCTGCCTTTCAGTTTTTGGAGAGTAAGGAACTCAAAGTTCGACCCAATGAGAGTTCTTTAGGTGGTTTGGACGACACATGGTGCAAACTTTGCTCCGTTTCAGTATTTGAGAGCTCGGAACCCAAAGTTCGTCCCAATGAGTGTTTTTCATATGGTTTGGACGAACTTGGTCAAAACTTTCCTTCGTTTGTGTTTTTGGAGAGTAAGGAACTCAAAGTTTGACCCAATGAGAGTTCTTTAGGTGGTTTGGACGACACATGGTGCAAACTTTGCTCCGTTTCAGTATTTGAGAGCTCGGAACCCAAAGTTCGTCCCAATGAGAGTTTTTCATATGGTTTCGACGAACTTGGTCGAAACTTTGGTCCCTTTGAGTTTTTGGAGAGTAAGGAACTCAAAGTTCGACCCAATGAGAGGTCTTTAGGTGGTTTGGACGACACATGGTGCAAACTTTGCTCCGTTTCAGTATTTGAGAGCTCGGAACCCAAAGTTCGTCCCAATGAGAGTTTTTCATATGGTTTGGACGAACATGGTCCAAACTTTCCACCGTTTGAGTTTTTGGAGAGTAAGGAACTGAAAGTTCGGCCCAATGAGAGTTCTTTTGATTGTTTGGAACACACATGGTCCAAACTTTGCTCCGTTTCAGTATTTGAGAGCTCGGAACCCAAAGTTCGTCCCAATGAGAGTTTTTCATATGGTTTCGACGAACTTGGTCGAAACTTTGCTCCCTTTGAGTTTTTGGAGAGTAAGGAACTCAAAGTTCGACCCAATGAGAGTTCTTTAGGTGGTTTGGACGACACATGGTGCAAACGTTGCTCCGTTTCTGTATTTGAGAGCTCGGAACCCAAAGTTCGTCCCAATGAGAGTTTTTCATATGGTTTGGACGAACTTGGTCCAAACTTTGCACTGTTTGAGTTTTTGGAGAGTAAGGAACTCAAAGTTCGGCCCAATGAGAGTTCTTTTGGTGGTTTGGACCACACATGGTCCAAACTTTGCTCCGTTTCAGTATTTGAGACCTCGGAACCCAAAGTTCGTCCCAATGAGAGTTTTTCATATGGTTTTGACGAACTTGGTCGAAACTTTGGTCCCTTTGAGTTTTTGGAGAGTAAGGAACTCAAAGTTCGACCCAATGAGAGTTCTTAAGGTGGTTTGGACGACACATGGTCCAAACTTTGCTCCGTTTCAGTATTTGAGAGCTCGGAACCCAAAGTTCGTCCCAATGAGAGTTTTTTTTTTATGGCTTGGACGAACTTGGTCGAAACTTTGCTGCCTTTTAGTTTTTGGAGAGTAAGGAACTCAAAGTTCGACCCAATGAGAGTTCTTTAGGTGGTTTGGACGACAGATGGTGCAAACTTTGCTCCGTTTCAGTATTTGAGAGCTCGGAACCCAAAGTTCGTCCCAATGAGAGTTTTTCATATGGTTTGGACGAACTTGGTCCAAACTTTCCACCGTTTGAGTTTTTGGAGAGTAAGGAACTGAAAGTTCGGCCCAATGAGAGTTCTTTTGATTGTTTGGAACACACATGGTCCAAACTTTGCTCCGTTTCAGTATTTGAGAGCTCGGAACCCAAAGTTCGTCCCAATGAGAGTTTTTCATATGGTTTCGACGAACTTGGTCGAAACTTTGGTCCCTTTGAGTTTTTGGAGAGTAAGGAACTCAAAGTTCGACCCAATGAGAGTTCTTTAGGTGGTTTGGACGACACATGGTGCAAACTTTGCTCCGTTTCAGTATTTGAGAGCTCGGAACCCAAAGTTCGTCCCAATGAGAGTTTTTCATATGGTTTGGACGAACATGGTCCAAACTTTCCACCGTTTGAGTTTTTGGAGAGTAAGGAACTGAAAGTTCGGCCCAATGAGAGTTCTTTTGATTGTTTGGAACACACATGGTCCAAACTTTGCTCCGTTTCAGTATTTGAGAGCTCGGAACCAAAAGTTCGTCCCAATGAGAGTTTTTCATATGGTTTCGACGAACTTGGTCGAAACTTTGCTCCCTTTGAGTTTTTGGAGAGTAAGGAACTCAAAGTTCGACCCAATGAGAGTTCTTTAGGTGGTTTGGACGACACATGGTGCAAACGTTGCTCCGTTTCTGTATTTGAGAGCTCGGAACCCAAAGTTCGTCCCAATGAGAGTTTTTCATATGGTTTGGACGAACTTGGTCCAAACTTTCCACTGTTTGAGTTTTTGGAGAGTAAGGAACTCAAAGTTCGGCCCAATGAGAGTTCTTTTGGTGGTTTGGACCACACATGGTCCAAACTTTGCTCCGTTTCAGTATTTGAGACCTCGGAACCCAAAGTTCGTCCCAATGAGAGTTTTTCATATGGTTTTGACGAACTTGGTCGAAACTTTGGTCCCTTTGAGTTTTTGGAGAGTAAGGAACTCAAAGTTCGACCCAATGAGAGTTCTTAAGGTGGTTTGGACGACACATGGTCCAAACTTTGCTCCGTTTCAGTATTTGAGAGCTCGGAACCCAAAGTTCGTCCCAATGAGAGTTTTTTTTTTATGGCTTGGACGAACTTGGTCGAAACTTTGCAGCCTTTCAGTTTTTGGAGAGTAAGGAACTCAAAGTTCGACCCAATGAGAGTTCTTTAGGTGGTTTGGACGACACATGGTGCAAACTTTGCTCCGTTTCAGTATTTGAGAGCTCGGAACCCAAAGTTCGTCCCAATGAGAGTTTTTCATATGGTTTGGACGAACTTGGTCCAAACTTTCCACCGTTTGAGTTTTTGGAGAGTAAGGAACTGAAAGTTCGGCCCAAAGAGAGTTCTTTTGATTGTTTGGAACACACATGGTCCAAACTTTGCTCCGTTTCAGTATTTGAGAGCTCGGAACCCAAAGTTCGTCCCAATGAGAGTTTTTCATATGGTTTCGACGAACTTGGTCGAAACTTTGCTCCCTTTGAGTTTTTGGAGAGTAAGGAACTCAAAGTTCGACCCAATGAGAGTTCTTTAGGTGGTTTGGACGACACAATGTGCAAACTTTGCTCCGTTTCTGTATTTGAGAGCTCGGAACCCAAAGTTCGTCCCAATGAGAGTTTTTCATATGGTTTGGACGAACTTGGTCCAAACTTTCCACTGTTTGAGTTTTTGGAGAGTAAGGAACTCAAAGTTCGGCCCAATGAGAGTTCTTTTGGTGGTTTGGACCACACATGGTCCAAACTTTGCTCTGTTTCAGTATTTGAGACCTCGGAACCCAAAGTTTGTCCCAATGAGAGTTTTTCATATGGTTTTGACGAACTTGGTCGAAACTTTGGTCCCTTTGAGTTTTTGGCGAGTAAGGAACTCAAAGTTCGACCCAATGAGAGTTCTTAAGGTGGTTTGGACGACACATGGTCCAAACTTTGCTCCGTTTCAGTATTTGAGAGCTCGGAACCCAAAGTTCGTCCCAATGAGAGTTTTTTTTTTATGGCTTGGACGAACTTGGTCGAAACTTTGCTGCCTTTCAGTTTTTGGAGAGTAAGGAACTCAAAGTTCGACCCAATGAGAGTTCTTTAGGTGGTTTGGACGACACATGGTGCAAACTTTGCTCCGTTTCAGTATTTGAGAGCTCGGAACCCAAAGTTCGTCCCAATGAGTGTTTTTCATATGGTTTGGACGAACTTGGTCAAAACTTTCCTTCGTTTGAGTTTTCGGAGAGTAAGGAACTCAAAGTTCGGCCCAATGAGAGTTCTTTGGGTGGTTTGGACCACACATGGTCCAAACTTTTCTCCGTTTCAGTATTTGAGAGCTCGAAACCAAAATTTCGTCCCAATGAGAATTTTTTCATATGGTTTGGCGAACATGGTCGAAACTTTGGTCCCTTTGAGTTTTTGGAGATTAAGGAACTCAAAGTTCGGCCCAATGAGAGTTCTTTTGGTGGTTTGGACCACACATGGTCCAAACTTTCCTCCGTTTCAGTATTTGAGAGCTCGGAACCTAAAGTTCGTCCCAATGAAAGTTTTTCATATGGTTTGGACGAACGTGGTCGATACATTGCTCCCTTTGAGTTTTTGGAGAGTAAGGAACTCAAAGTTCGACCCAATGAGAGTTTTTCAGGTGGTTTGGACCACACATGGTCCAAACTTTGCTCCGTTTCAGTATTTGAGAGCTCGGAACCCAAAGTTCGTCCGAATGAGAGTTTTTTTTATGGTTTGGACGAACTTGGTCGAAACTTTGCTCCCTTTGAGTTTTTGGAGAGTAAGGAACTCAAAGTTCAACCCAATGAGAGTTCTTTAGGTGGTTTGGACGACACATGGTCCAAACTTTGCTCCGTTTCAGTATTTGAGAGCTCGGAACCCAAAGTTCGTCCCAATGAGAGTTTTTTTTTATGGCTTTGACGAACTTGGTCGAAACTTTGCTGCCTTTCAGTTTTTGGAGAGTAAGGAACTCAAAGTTCGACCCAATGAGAGTTCTTTAGGTGGTTTGGACGACACATGGTGCAAACTTTGCTCCGTTTCAGTATTTGAGAGCTCGGAACCCAAAGTTCGTCCCAATGAGAGTTTTTCATATGGTTTGGACGAACTTGGTCCAAACTTTCCACCGTTTGAGTTTTTGGAGAGTAAGGAACTGAAAGTTCGACCCAAAGAGAGTTCTTTTGATTGTTTGGAACACACATGGTCCAAACTTTGCTCCGTTTCAGTATTTGAGAGCTCGGAACCCAAAGTTCGTCCCAATGAGAGTTTTTCATATGGTTTCGACGAACTTGGTCGAAACTTTGCTCCCTTTGAGTTTTTGGAGAGTAAGGAACTCAAAGTTCGACCCAATGAGAGTTCTTTAGGTGGTTTGGACGACACATGGTGCAAACTTTGCTCCGTTTCTGTATTTGAGAGCTCGGAACCCAAAGTTCGTCCCAATGAGAGTTTTTCATATGGTTTGGACGAACTTGGTCCAAACTTTCCACTGTTTGAGTTTTTGGAGAGTAAGGAACTCAAAGTTCGGCCCAATGAGAGTTCTTTTGGTGGTTTGGACCACACATGGTCCAAACTTTGCTCCGTTTCAGTATTTGAGACCTCGGAACCCAAAGTTTGTCCCAATGAGAGTTTTTCATATGGTTTTGACGAACTTGGTCGAAACTTTGGTCCCTTTGAGTTTTTGGCGAGTAAGGAACTCAAAGTTCGACCCAATGAGAGTTCTTAAGGTGGTTTGGACGACACATGGTCCAAACTTTGCTCCGTTTCAGTATTTGAGAGCTCGGAACCCAAAGTTCGTCCCAATGAGAGTTTTTTTTTATGGCTTGGACGAACTTGGTCGAAACTTTGCTGCCTTTCAGTTTTTGGAGAGTAAGGAACTCAAAGTTCGACCCAATGAGAGTTCTTTAGGTGGTTTGGACGACACATGGTGCAAACTTTGCTCCGTTTCAGTATTTGAGAGCTCGGAACCCAAAGTTCGTCACAATGAGTGTTTTTCATATGGTTTGGACGAACTTGGTCAAAACTTTCCTTCGTTTGTGTTTTTGGAGAGTAAGGAACTCAAAGTTTGACCCAATGAGAGTTCTTTAGGTGGTTTGGACGACACATGGTGCAAACTTTGCTCCGTTTCAGTATTTGAGAGCTCGGAACGCAAAGTTCGTCCCAATGAGAGTTTTTCATATGGTTTGGACGAACTTGGTCCAAACTTTCCTCCGTTTGAGTTTTCGGAGAGTAAGGAACTCAAAGTTCGGCCCAATGAGAGTTCTTTGGGTGGTTTGGACCACACATGGTCCAAACTTTTCTCCGTTTCAGTATTTGAGAGCTCGAAACCAAAATTTCGTCCCAATGAGAATTTTTTCATATGGTTTGGACGAACATGGTCGAAACTTTGGTCCCTTTGAGTTTTTGGAGATTAAGGAACTCAAAGTTCGGCCCAATGAGAGTTCTTTTGGTGGTTTGGACCACACATGGTCCAAACTTTCCTCCGTTTCAGTATTTGAGAGCTCGGAACCTAAAGTTCGTCCCAATGAAAGTTTTTCATATGGTTTGGACGAACGTGGTCGATACATTGCTCCCTTTGAGTTTTTGGAGAGTAAGGAACTCAAAGTTCGACCCAATGAGAGTTTTTCAGGTGGTTTGGACCACACATGGTCCAAACTTTGCTCCGTTTCAGTATTTGAGAGCTCGGAACCCAAAGTTCGTCCGATTGAGAGTTTTTTTTATGGTTTGGACGAACTTGGTCGAAACTTTGCTCCCTTTGAGTTTTTGGAGAGTAAGGAACTCAAAGTTCAACCCAATGAGAGTTCTTTAGGTGGTTTGGACGACACATGGTCCAAACTTTGCTCCGTTTCAGTATTTGAGAGCTCGGAACCAAAAGTTCGTCCCAATGAGAGTTTTTTTTTTATGGCTTGGACGAACTTGGTCGAAACTTTGCTGCCTTTCAGTTTTTGGAGAGTAAGGAACTCAAAGTTCGACCCAATGAGAGTTCTTTAGGTGGTTTGGACGACACATGGTGCAAACTTTGCTCCGTTTCAGTATTTGAGAGCTCGGAACCCAAAGTTCGTCCCAATGAGAGTTTTTCATATGGTTTGGACGAACTTGGTCCAAACTTTCCACCGTTTGAGTTTTTGGAGAGTAAGGAACTGAAAGTTCGGCCCAAAGAGAGTTCTTTTGATTGTTTGGAACACACATGGTCCAAACTTTGCTCCGTTTCAGTATTTGAGAGCTCGGAACCCAAAGTTCGTCCCAATGAGAGTTTTTCATATGGTTTCGACGAACTTGGTCGAAACTTTGCTCCCTTTGAGTTTTTGGAGAGTAAGGAACTCAAAGTTCGACCCAATGAGAGTTCTTTAGGTGGTTTGGACGACACATGGTGCAAACTTTGCTCCGTTTCTGTATTTGAGATCTCGGAACCCAAAGTTCGTCCCAATGAGAGTTTTTCATATGGTTTGGACGAACTTGGTCCAAACTTTCCACTGTTTGAGTTTTTGGAGAGTAAGGAACTCAAAGTTCGGCCCAATGAGAGTTCTTTTGGTGGTTTGGACCACACATGGTCCAAACTTTGCTCCGTTTCAGTATTTGAGACCTCGGAACCCAAAGTTTGTCCCAATGAGAGTTTTTCATATGGTTTTGACGAACTTGGTCGAAACTTTGGTCCCTTTGAGTTTTTGGCGAGTAAGGAACTCAGAGTTCGACCCAATGAGAGTTCTTAAGGTGGTTTGGACGACACATGGTCCAAACTTTGCTCCGTTTCAGTATTTGAGAGCTCGGAACCCAAAGTTCGTCCCAATGAGAGTTTTTTTTTTATGGCTTGGACGAACTTGGTCGAAACTTTGCTGCCTTTCACTTTTTGGAGAGTAAGGAACTCAAAGTTCGACCCAATGAGAGTTCTTTAGGTGGTTTGGACGACACATGGTGCAAACTTTGCTCCGTTTCAGTATTTGAGAGCTCGGAACCCAAAGTTCGTCCCAATGAGTGTTTTTCATATGGTTTGGACGAACTTGGTCAAAACTTTCCTTCGTTTGTGTTTTTGGAGAGTAAGGAACTCAAAGTTTGACCCAATGAGAGTTCTTTAGGTGGTTTGGACGACACATGGTGCAAACTTTGCTCCGTTTCAGTATTTGAGAGCTCGGAACGCAAAGTTCGTCCCAATGAGAGTTTTTCATATGGTTTGGACGAACTTGGTCCAAACTTTCCTCCGTTTGAGTTTTCGGAGAGTAAGGAACTCAAAGTTCGGCCCAATGAGAGTTCTTTGGGTGGTTTGGACCAGACATGGTCCAAACTTTTCTCCGTTTCAGTATTTGAGAGCTCGAAACCAAAATTTCGTCCCAATGAGAATTTTTTCATATGGTTTGGACGAACATGGTCGAAACTTTGGTCCCTTTGAGTTTTTGGAGATTAAGGAACTCATAGTTCGGCCCAATGAGAGTTCTTTTGGTGGTTTGGACCACACATGGTCCAAACTTTCCTCCGTTTCAGTATTTGAGAGCTCGGAACCTAAAGTTCGTCCCAATGAAAGTTTTTCATATGGTTTGGACGAACGTGGTCGATACATTGCTCCCTTTGAGTTTTTGGAGAGTAAGGAACTCAAAGTTCGACCCAATGAGAGTTTTTCAGGTGGTTTGGACCACACATGGTCCAAACTTTGCTCCGTTTCAGTATTTGAGAGCTCGGAACCCAAAGTTCGTCCGATTGAGAGTTTTTTTTATGGTTTGGACGAACTTGGTCGAAACTTTGCTCCCTTTGAGTTTTTGGAGAGTAAGGAACTCAAAGTTCAACCCAATGAGAGTTCTTTAGGTGGTTTGGACGACACATGGTCCAAACTTTGCTCCGTTTCAGTATTTGAGAGCTCGGAACCCAAAGTTCGTCCCAATGAGAGTTTTTTTTTTATGGCTTGGACGAACTTGGTCGAAACTTTGCTGCCTTTCAGTTTTTGGAGAGTAAGGAACTCAAAGTTCGACCCAATGAGAGTTCTTTAGGTGGTTTGGACGACACATGGTGCAAACTTTGCTCCGTTTCATTATTTCAGAGCTCGGAACCCAAAGTTCGTCCCAATGAGAGTTTTTCATATGGTTTGGACGAACTTGGTCCAAACTTTCCACCGTTTGAGTTTTTGGAGAGTAAGGAACTGAAAGTTCGGCCCAAAGAGAGTTCTTTTGATTGTTTGGAACACACATGGTCCAAACTTTGCTCCGTTTCAGTATTTGAGAGCTCGGAACCCAAAGTTCGTCCCAATGAGAGTTTTTCATATGGTTTCGACGAACTTGGTCGAAACTTTGCTCCCTTTGAGTTTTTGGAGAGTAAGGAACTCAAAGTTCGACCCAATGAGAGTTCTTTAGGTGGTTTGGACGACACATGGTGCAAACTTTGCTCCGTTTCTGTATTTGAGAGCTCGGAACCCAAAGTTCGTCCCAATGAGAGTTTTTCATATGGTTTGGACGAACTTGGTCCAAACTTTCCACTGTTTGAGTTTTTGGAGAGTAAGGAACTCAAAGTTCGGCCCAATGAGAGTTCTTTTGGTGGTTTGGACCACACATGGTCCAAACTTTGCTCCGTTTCAGTATTTGAGACCTCGGAACCCAAAGTTTGTCCCAATGAGAGTTTTTCATATGGTTTGGACGAACTTGGTCCAAACTTTCCACCGTTTGAGTTTTTGGAGAGTAAGGAACTTAAAGTTCGGCCCAATTAGAGTTCTTTTGATGGTTTGGACCACACATGGTCCAAACTTTGCTCCGTTTCAGTATTTGAGAGCTCGGAACCCAAAGTTCGTCCCAATGAGAGTTTTTTTTTTATGGCTTGGACGAACTTGGTCGAAACTTTGCTGCCTTTCAGTTTTTGGAGAGTAAGGAACTCAAAGTTCGACCCAATGAGAGTTCTTTAGGTGGTTTGGACGACACATGGTGCAAACTTTGCTCCGTTTCAGTATTTGAGAGCTCGGAACCCAAAGTTCGTCCCAATGAGTGTTTTTCATATGGTTTGGACGAACTTGGTCAAAACTTTCCTTCGTTTGTGTTTTTGGAGAGTAAGGAACTCAAAGTTTGACCCAATGAGAGTTCTTTAGGTGGTTTGGACGACACATGGTGCAAACTTTGCTCCGTTTCAGTATTTGAGAGCTCGGAACGCAAAGTTCTTCCCAATGAGAGTTTTTCATATGGTTTGGACGAACTTGGTCCAAACTTTCCTCCGTTTGAGTTTTCGGAGAGTAAGGAACTCAAAGTTCGGCCCAATGAGAGTTCTTTGGGTGGTTTGGACCACACATGGTCCAAACTTTTCTCCGTTTCAGTATTTGAGAGCTCGAAACCAAAATTTCGTCCCAATGAGAATTTTTTCATATGGTTTGGACGAACATGGTCGAAACTTTGGTCCCTTTGAGTTTTTGGAGATTAAGGAACTCAAAGTTCGGCCCAATGAGAGTTCTTTTGGTGGTTTGGACCACACATGGTCCAAACTTTCCTCCGTTTCAGTATTTGAGAGCTCGGAACCTAAAGTTCGTCCCAATGAAAGTTTTTCATATGGTTTGGACGAACGTGGTCGATACATTGCTCCCTTTGAGTTTTTGGAGAGTAAGGAACTCAAAGTTCGACCCAATGAGAGTTTTTCAGGTGGTTTGGACCACACATGGTCCAAACTTTGCTCCGTTTCAGTATTTGAGAGCTCGGAACCCAAAGTTCGTCCGAATGAGAGTTTTTTTTATGGTTTGGACGAACATGGTCGAAACTTTGGTCCCTTTGAGTTTTTGGAGAGTAAGGAACTCAAAGTTCGACCCAATGAGAGTTCTTTAGGTGGTTTGGACGACACATGGTCCAAACTTTGCTCGGTTTCAGTATTTGAGAGCTCGGAACCCAAAGTTCGTCCCAATGAGAGTTTTTCATATGGTTTGGACGAACTTGGTCCTAACTTTCCACCGTTTGAGTTTTTGGAGAGTAAGGAACTGAAAGTTCGGCCCAATGAGAGTTCTTTTGATGGTTTGGACCACACATGGTCCAAACTTTGCTCCGGTTCAGTATTTGAGAGCTCGGAACCCAAAGTTCGTCCCAATGAGAGTTTTTCATATGGTTTCGACGAACTTGGTCGAAACTTTGCTCCCTTTGAGTTTTTGGAGAGTAAGGAACTCAAAGTTCGACCCAATGAGAGTTCTTTAGGTGGTTGGACGACACATGGTGCAAACTTTGCTCCGTTTCAGTATTTGAGAGCTCGAAACGCAAAGTTCGTCCCAATTAGAGTTTTTCATATGGTTTGGACGAACTTGGTCCAAACTTTCCTCCGTTTGAGTTTTCGGAGAGTAAGGAACTCAAAGTTCGGCCCAATGAGAGTTCTTTTGGTGGTTTGGACCACACATGGTCCAAACTTTGCTCCGTTTCAGTATTTGAGAGCTCAGAACCCAAAGTTCGTCCCAATGAGAGTTTTTTCATATGGTTTGGACGAACATGGTCGAAACTTTGGTCCCTTTGAGTTTTTGGAGAGTAAGGAACTCAAAGTTCGACCCAATGAGAGTTCTTTAGGTGGTTTGGACGACACATGGTCAAAACTTTTCTCCGTTTCAGTATTTGAGAGCTCGGAACCCAAAGTTCGTCCCAATGAGAGTTTTTCATATGGTTTGGACGAACTTGGTCCAAACTTTCCACCGTTTGAGTTTTTGGAGAGTAAGGAACTGAAAGTTCGGCCCAATGAGAGTTCTTTTGATGGTTTGGACCACACATGGTCCAAACTTTGCTCCGTTTCAGTATTTGAGAGCTCGGAACCCAAAGTTCGTCCCAATGAGAGTTTTTCATATGGTTTGGACGAACTTGGTCGAAACTTTGCTACCTTTGAGTTTTTGGAGAGTAAGGAACTCAAAGTTCGACCCAATGAGAGTTCTTTAGTAGGTTTGGACGACACATGGTGCAAACTTTGCTCCGTTTCTGTATTTGAGAGCTCGGAATGCAAAGTTCGTCCCAATGAGAGGATTTCATATGGTTTGGATGAACTTTGTCCAAACTTTCCTCCGTTTGAGTTTTCGGAGAGTAAGGAACTCAAAGTTCGGCCCAATGAGAGTTCTTTTGGTGGTTTGGACCATGGTCCAAACTTTGCTCCGTTTCAGTATTTGAGAGCTCGGAACCCAAACTTCGTCCCAATGAGAGTTTTTTCATATGGTTTGGACGAAGATGGTCGAAACTTCGGTTCCTTTGAGTTTTTTGAGAGTAAGGAACTCAAAGTTCGACCCAATTAGAGTTCTTTAGGTGGTTTGGACGACACATGGTCAAAACTTTTCTCCGTTTCAGTATTTGAGAGCTCGGAACCCAAAGTTCGTCCCAATGAGATTTTCATATGGTTTGGACGAACTTGGTCCAAACTTTCCACCGTTTGAGTTTTTGGAGAGTAAGGAACTTAAAGTTCGGCCCAATTAGAGTTCTTTTGATGGTTTGGACCACACATGGTCCAAACTTTGCTCCGTTTCAGTATTTGAGAGCTCGGAACCCAAAGTTCGTCCTAATGAGAGTTTTTTTTATGGTTTGGACGAACTTGGTCGAAACTTTGCTTCCTTTGAGTTTTTGGAGAGTAAGGAACTCAAAGTTCGACCCAATGAGAGTTCTTTAGGTGGTTTGGACGACACATGGTGCAAACTTTGCTCCGTTTCA
Source organism: Luffa aegyptiaca (assembly GCA_017139565.1). Lineage (NCBI taxonomy): Eukaryota > Viridiplantae > Streptophyta > Magnoliopsida > Cucurbitales > Cucurbitaceae > Luffa > Luffa aegyptiaca. The sequence goes on along the minus strand of JAETGN010000027.1, from coordinate 30,706 downwards.
GTATTTGAGAGCTCGGAACCTAAAGTTCGTCCCAATGAGAGTTTTTCATATGGTTTGGACGAACTTGGTCCAAACTTTCCACCGTTTGAGTTTTTGGAGAGTAAGGAACTCAAAGTTCGGCCCAATGAGAGTTCTTTTGGTGGTTTGGACCACACATGGTCCAAACTTTTCTCCGTTTCAGTATTTAAGAGCTCGGAACCCAAAGTTCGTCCCAATGAGAGTTTTTCATATGGTTTGGACGAACTTGGTCCAAACTTTCCTCCGTTTGAGTTTTTGGAGAGTAAGGAACTCAAAGTTCGGACCAATGAGAGTTCTTTTGGTGGTTTGGACCACAAATGGTCCAAACTTTGCTCCGTTTCAGTATTTGAGAGCTCGGAACCCAAAGTTCGTCCTAATAAGAGTTTTTTTTATGGTTTGGACGAACTTGGTCGAAACTTTGCTGCCTTTGAGTTTTTGGAGAGTAAGGAACTCAAAGTTCGACCCAATGAGAGTTCTTTAGGTGGTTTGGATGACACATGGTGCAAACTTTGCTCCGTTTCAGTATTTCAGAGCTCGGAACCCAAAGTTCGTCCCAATGAGAGTTTTTCATATGGTTTGGACGAACTTGGTCCAAACTTTCCACCGTTTGAGTTTTTGGAGAGTAAGGAACTCAAAGTTCGGCCCAATGAGAGTTCTTTTGGTGGTTTGGACCACACATGGTCCAAACTTTGCTCCGTTTCAGTATTTGAGAGCTCGGAACCCAAAGTTCGTCCCAATGAGAGTTTTTCATATGGTTTGGACGAACTTGGTCCAAACTTTCCTCCGTTTGAGTTTTTGGAGAGTAAGGAACTCAAAGTTCGGCCCAATGAGAGTTCTTTTGGTGGCTTGGACAACAAGAGGTCCAAACTTTGCTCCGTTTCAGTATTTGAGAGCTCGGAACCCAAAGTTCGTTCCAATGAGAGTTTTTCATATGGTTTGGACGAACTTTGTCCAAACTTTCCTCCGTTTGAGTTTTCGGAGAGTAAGGAACTCAAAGTTCGGCCGAATGAGAGTTCTTTTGGTGGTTTGGACCACACATGGTCCAAACTTTGCTCCGTTTCAGTATTTGAGAGCTCGGAACCCAAAGTTCGTCCCAATGAGAGTTTTTTCATATGGTTTGGACGAAGATGGTCGAAACTTTGGTCCCTTTGAGTTTTTGGAGAGTAAGGAACTAAAAGTTCGACCCAATGAGAGTTCTTTAGGTGGTTTGAACGACACATGGTGCAAACTTTTCTCCGTTTCAGTATTTGAGAGCTCGGAACGCAAAGTTCGTCCCAATGAGAGTTTTTCATATCGTTTGGACGAACTTTGTCCAAACTTTCCTCCGTTTGTGTTTTTGGAGAGTAAGGAACTCAAAGTTCCACCCAATGAGAGTTCTTTAGGTGCTTTGGACGACACGTGGTCCAAACTTTTCTCCGTTTCAGTATTTGAGAGCTCGGAACCCAAAGTTCGTTCCAATGAGAGTTTTTCATATGGTTTGGACGAACTTGGTCCACACTTTCCACCGTTTGAGTTTTTGGAGAGTAAGGAACTCAAAGTTCAACCCAATGAGAGTTCTTTAGGTGGTTTTGACCACACATGGTCCAAACTTTGCTCCGTTTCAGTATTTGAGAGCTCGGAACCCAAAGTTCGTCCTAATGAGAGTTTTTTTTATGGTTTGGACGAACTTGGTCGAAACTTTGCTGCCTTTGAGTTTTTGGAGAGTAAGGAACTCAAAGTTCGACCCAATGAGAGTTCTTTAGGTGGTTTGGACGACACATGGTGCAAACTTTGCTCCGTTTCAGTATTTGAGTGCTCGGAACCTAAAGTTCGTCCCAATGAGAGTTTTTCATATGGTTTGGACGAACTTGGTCCAAACTTTCCACCGTTTCAGTTTTTGGAGAGTAAGGAACTCAAAGTTCGGCCCAATGAGAGTTCTTTTGGTGGTTTGGACCACACATGGTCCAAACTTTGCTCCGTTTCAGTATTTAAGAGCTCGGAACCCAAAGTTCGTCCCAATGAGAGTTTTCATATGGTTTGGACGAACTTGGTCCAAACTTTCCTCCGTTTGAGTTTTTGGAGAGTAAGGAACTCAAAGTTCGGCCCAATGAGAGTTCTTTAGGTGGGTTGGACGACACATGGTGCAAACTTTGCTCGGTTTCAGTATTTGAAAGCTCGGAACCCAAAGTTCGTCCCAATGTGAGTTTTTCATATGGTTTGGACGAACTTGGTCCAAACTTTCCACCGTTTGAGTTTTTGGAGAGTAAGGAACTCAAAGTTCGGCCCAATGAGAGTTCTTTGGGTGGTTTGGACCACACATGGTCCAAACTTTGCTCCGTTTCAGTATTTGAAAGCTCGAAACCCAAAGTTCGTCCCAATAAGAGTTTTTTCATATGGTTTGGACGAACATGGTCGAAACTTTGGTCCCTTTGAGTTTGGGAGAGTAAGGAACTCAAAGTTCGACCCAATGAGAGTTCTTTATGTTGTTTGGACGACACATGGTCCAAACTTTGCTCCGTTTCAGTATTTGAGAGCTCGGAACACAAAGTTCGTCCCAATGAGAGTTTTTCATATGGTTTGGACGAACTTGGTACAAACTTTCCTCCGTTTGAGTTTTTGGAGAGTAAGGAACTCAAAGTTCGGCCCAATGAGAGTTCTTTTGGTGGTTTGGACCACACATGGTCCAAACTTTGCTCCATTTCAGTATTTGAGAGCTCGGAACCCAAAGTTCGTCCCAATGAGAGTTTTTCATATGGTTTGGACGAACTTGGTCCAAACTATCCTCCGTTTCAGTTTTTGGAGAGTAAGGAACTCAATGTTCGGCCCAATGAGAGTTCTTTTGGTGGTTTGGACCACACATGGTCCAAACTTTGCTCCGTTTCAGTATTTTAGAGCTCGGAACCCATAGTTTGTCCCAATGAGAGTTTTTCATATGGTTTCGACGAATTTGGTCGAAACTTTGCTCCCTTTGAGTTTTTGGAGAGTAAGGAACTCAAAGTTCGACCCAATGAGAGTTCTTTAGGTGGTTTGGACGACACATGGTGCAAACTTTGCTCCGTTTCAGTATTTGAGAGCTCGAAACCCAAAGTTCGTCCCAATGAGAATTTTTCATATGGTTTGGACGAACTTGGTCCAAACTTTCCTCCGTTTGAGTTTTTGGAGAGTAAGGAACTCAAAGTTCGGCCCAATTAGAGTTCTTTTGGTGATTTGGACCACACATGGTGCAAACTTTGCTCCGTTTCAGTATTTGAGAGCTCGGAACCCAAAGTTCGTCCCAATGAGAGTTTTTCATATGGTTTGGACGAAGTTGGTCCAAACTTTCCTCCGTTTGAGTTTTTGGAGAGTAAGGAACTCAAAGTTCGGCCCAATGAGAGTTCTTTTGGTGGTTTGGACCACACATGGTCCAAACTTTGCTCCGTTTCAGTATTTTAGAGCTCGGAACCCATAGTTTGTCCCAATGAGAGTTCTTCATTTGGTTTCGACGAACTTGGTCGAAACTTTGCTCCCTTTGAGTTTTTGGAGAGTAAGGAACTCAAAGTTCGACCCAATGAGAGTTCTTTAGGTGGTTTGGACGACACACGGTCCAAACTTTGCTCCGTTTCAGTATTTGAGAGTTCGGAACCCAAAGTTCGTCCCAATGAGAGTTTTTCATATGGTTTGGACGAACTTGGTCCAAACTTTCCTCCGTTTGAGTTTTTGGAGAGTAAGGAACTCAAAGTTCGGCCCAATGAGAGTTCTTTTGGTGGTTTGGACCACACATGGTGCAAACTTTGCTCCGTTTCAGTATTTGAGAGCTCGGAACCCAAAGTTCGTCCCAATGAGAGTTTTTCATATGGTTTGGACGAACTTGGTCCAAACTTTCCTCCGTTTGAGTTTTTGGAGAGTAAGGAACTCAAAGTTCGGCCCAATGAGAGTTCTTTTGGTGGTTTGGACCACACATGGTCCAAACTTTGCTCCGTTTCAGTATTTTAGAGCTCGGAACCCATAGTTTGTCCCAATGAGAGTTCTTCATTTGGTTTCGACGAACTTGGTCGAAACTTTGCTCCCTTTGAGTTTTTGGAGAGTAAGGAACTCAAAGTTCGACCCAATGAGAGTTCTTTAGGTGGTTTGGACGACACACGGTCCAAACTTTGCTCCGTTTCAGTATTTGAGAGTTCGGAACCCAAAGTTCGTCCCAATGAGAGTTTTTCATATGGTTAAGACGAATTTGTCGAAACTTTGCTCCCTTTGAGTTTTTGGAGAGTAAGGAACTCAAAGTTCGACCCAATGAGAGTTTTTTAGGTGGTTTGGACGACAAATGGTCCAAACTTTGCTCCGTTTCAGTATTTGAGAGCTCGGAACCCAAAGTTCGTCCTAATGAGAGTTTTTCATATGGTTTGGACGAACATGGTCCAAACTTTCCACCGTTTGAGTTTTTGGAGAATAAGGAACTTAAAGTTCGACCCAATGAGAGTTCTTTAGGTGGTTTGGACGACACATGGTCCAAACTTTGCTCCGTTTCAGTATTTGAGAGCTCGGAACCCAAAGTTCGTCCCAATCAGAGTTTTTCATATGGTTTGGACGAACTTGGTCCAAACTTTCCTCCGTTTGAGTTTTTGGAGAGTAAGGAACTCAAAGTTCGGCCAATTGAGAGTTCTTTTGGTCGTTTGGACCACACATGGTCAAAACTTTGCTCCGTTTCAGTATTTCAGAGCTCGGAACCCAAAGTTCGTCCCAATGAGAGTTTTTCATATGGTTTGGACGAACTTGGTCGAAACTTTGCTCCCTTTGAGTTTTTGGAGAGTAAGGAACTCAAAGTTCAACCCAATGAGAGTTCTTTAGGTGGTTTGGAGGACACATGGTCCAAACTTTGCAACGTTTCAGTATTTGAGAGCTTGGAACCCAAAGTTCGTCCCAATAAGAGTTTTTCATATGGTTTGGACGAACTTGGTCCAAACTTTCAACCGTTTCAGTATTTGAGAGCTCGGAACCCAAAGTTCGTCCCAATGAGAGTTTTTCATATGGTTTGGACGAACTTGGTCCAAACTTCCCTCCGTTTGAGTTTTTCGAGAGTAAGGAACTCAAAGTTCGGCCCAATGAGAGTTCTTTTCGTGGTTTGGACCACACATGGTCCAAACTTTGCTCCGTTTCAGTATTTGAGAGCTCGGAACCCAAAGTTCGTCCCAATGAGAGTTTTTTTTTTATGGTTTCGACGAACTTGGTCGATACTTTGCCCCCTTTGAGTTTTTGGAGAGTAAGGAACTCAAAGTTCGACCCAATGAGAGTTCTTTAGGTGGTTTGGACAACACATTGTCCAAACTTTGCTCCGTTTCAGTATTTGCGAGCTCGGAACCCAAAGTTCGTGCCAATGAGAGTTTTTCATATGGTTTTGACGAACATGGTCGAAACTTTGGTCCCTTTGAGTTTTTGGAGAGTAAGGAACTCAAAGTTCGACCCAATGAGAGTTCTTTAGGTTGTTTGGACGACACATGGTCCAAACTTTGTCCGTTTCAGTATTTGAGAGCTCGGAACCCAAAGTTCGTCCCAATGAGAGTTTTTCATATGGTTTGGACGAACTTGGTCCTAACTTTCCACCGTTTGAGTTTTTGGAGAGTAAGGAACTGAAAGTTCGGCCCAATGAGAGTTCTTTTGATGGTTTGGACCACACATGGTCCAAACTTTGCTCCGGTTCAGTATTTGAGAGCTCGGAACCCAAAGTTCGTCCCAATGAGAGTTTTTCATATGGTTTCGACGAACTTGGTCGAAACTTTGCTCCCTTTGAGTTTTTGGAGAGTAAGGAACTCAAAGTTCGACCCAATGAGAGTTCTTTAGGTGGTTTGGACGACACATGGTGCAAACTTTGCTCCGTTTCAGTATTTGAGAGCTCGAAACGCAAAGTTCGTCCCAATTAGAGTTTTTCATATGGTTTGGACGAACTTGGTCCAAACTTTCCTCCGTTTGAGTTTTCGGAGAGTAAGGAACTCAAAGTTCGGCCCAATGAGAGTTCTTTGGGTGGTTATGACCACACATGGTCCAAACTTTGCTCCGTTTCAGTATTTGAGAGCTCGAAACCCAAAGTTCGTCCCAATGAGAGTTTTTTCATATGGTTTGGACGAACATGGTCGAAACTTTGGTCCCTTTGAGTTTTGGAGAGTAAGGAAATCAAAGTTGGACCCAATGAGAGTTCTTTAGGTGGTTTGGACGACACATGGTCCAAACTTTGCTCCGTTTCAGTATTTGAGAGCTCGGAACCCAAAGTTCGTCCCAATGAGAGTTTTTCATATGGTTTGGACGAACTTGGTCCAAACTTTCCACCGTTTGAGTTTTTGGAGAGTAAGGAACTGAAAGTTCGGCCCAATGAGAGTTCTTTTGATGGTTTGGACCACACATGGTCCAAACTTTGGTCCGTTTCAGTATTTGAGAGCTTGGAACCCAAAGTTCGTCCCAATGAGAGTTTTTCATATGGTTCGGACGAACTTGGTCGAAACTTTGCTCCCTTTGAGTTTTTGGAGAGTAAGGAACTCAAAGTTCGACCCAATGAGAGTTCTTTAGGTGGTTTGGACGACAAATGGTGCAAACTTTGCTCCGTTTCAGTATTTGAGAGCTCGGAACCCAAAGTTCGTCCCAATGAGAGTTTTTCATATGGTTTGGACGAACTTGGTCCAAACATTCCACCGTTTGAGTTTTTGGAGAGTAAGGAACTCGAAGTTCGGCCCAATGAGAGTTCTTTTGGTGGTTTGGACCACACATGGTCCAAACTTTGCTCCGTTTCAGTATTTGAGAGCTCGGAACCCAAAGTTCGTCTCAATGAGAGTTTTTCATATGGTTTGGACGAACTTGGTCCAAACTTTCCACCGTTTGAGTTTTTGGAGAGTAAGGAACTCAAAGTTCGGCCCAATGAGAGTTCTTTTGGTGGTTTGGACCACACATGGTCCAAACTTTGCTCCATTTCAGTATTTGAGAGCTCGGAACCCAAAGTTCGTCCCAATGAGAGTTTTTCATATGGTTTGGACGAACTTGGTCCAAACTTTCCACCGTTTGAGTTTTTGGAGAGTAAGGAACTCAAAGTTCGGCCCAATGAGAGTTCTTTTGGTGGTTTGGACCACACATGGTCCAAACTTTGCTCCGTTTCAGTATTTGAGAGCTCGAAACCCAAAGTTCGTCCAAATGAGAGTTTTTTCATATGGTTTGGACGAACATGGTCGAAACTTTGGTCCCTTTGAGTTTTGGAGAGTAAGGAACGCAAAGTTCGACCCAATGAGAGTTCTTTAGGTGGTTTGGACGACACATGGTCCAAACTTTGCTCCGTTTCAATATTTGAGAGCTCAGAACCCAAAGTTCGTCCCAATGAGAGTTTTTCATATGGTTTGGACGAACTTGGTCCAAACTTTCCACCGTTTGAGTTTTTGGAGAGTAAGGAACTCAAAGTTCAACCCAATGAGAGTTCTTTAGGGGTTTTGACCACAAATGGTCCAAACTTTGCTCTGTTTCAGTATTTGAGAGCTCGGAACCCAAAGTTCGTCCTAATGATAGTTTTTTTTTTGGTTTTGACGAACTTGGTCGAAACTTTGCTCCCTTTGAGTTTTTGGAGAGTAAGGAACTCAAAGTTCGACCCAATGAGAGTTCTTTAGGTGGTTTGGACGACACATGGAGCAAACTTTGCTCCGTTTCAGTATTTGAGAGCTCGGAACCTAAAGTTCGTCCCAATGAGAGTTTTTCATATGGTTTGGACGAACTTGGTCCAAACTTTCCACCGTTTGAGTTTTTGGAGAGTAAGGAACTCAAAGTTCGGCCCAATGAGAGTTCTTTTGGTGGTTTGGACCACACATGGTCCAAACTTTGCTCCGTTTCAGTATTTGAGAGCTCGGAACCCAAAGTTCGTCCCAATGAGAGTTTTTCATATGGTTTGGACGAACTTGGTCCAAACTTTCCTCCGTTTGAGTTTTTGGAGAGTAAGGAACTCAAAGTTCGGCCCAATGAGAGTTTTTTGGTGTTTGGACCACACATGGTCCAAACTTTGCTCCGTTTCAGTATTTGAGAGCTCGGAACCCAAAGTTCGTTCGAATGAGAGTTTTTCATATGGTTTGGACGAACTTTGTCCAAACTTTGCTCCGTTTGAGTTTTTGGAGAGTAAGGAACTCAAAGTTCGGCCCAATGAGAGTTCTTTTGGTGGTTTGGACCACACATGGTCCAAACTTTGCTCCGTTTCAGTATTTGAGAGCTCGGAACCCAAAGTTCGTCCCAATGAGAGTTTTTCATATGGTTTGGACGAACTTGGTCCAAACTTTCCTCCGTTTGAGTTTTTGGAGAGTAAGGAACTCAAAGTTCGGCCCAATGAGAGTTCTTTTGGTGGTTTGGACCACACATGGTCCAAACTTTGCTCCGTTTCAGTATTTGAGAGCTCGGAACCCAAAGTTCGTCCCAATGAGAGTTTTTCATATGGTTTGGACGAACTTGGTCCAAACTTTCCACCGTTTGAGTTTTTGGAGAGTAAGGAACTCAAAGTTCGGCCCAATGAGAGTTTTTTGGTGTTTGGACCACACATGGTCCAAACTTTGCTCCGTTTCAGTATTTGAGAGCTCGAAACCCAAAGTTCGTCCAAATGAGAGTTTTTTCATATGGTTTGGACGAACATGGTCGAAACTTTGGTCCCTTTGAGTTTTGGAGAGTAAGGAACTCAAAGTTCGACCCAATGAGAGTTCTTTAGGTGGTTTGGACGACACATGGTCCAAACTTTGCTCCGTTTCAATATTTGAGAGCTCAGAACCCAAAGTTCGTCCCAATGAGAGTTTTTCATATGGTTTGGACGAACTTGGTCCAAACTTTCCACCGTTTGAGTTTTTGGAGAGTAAGGAACTCAAAGTTCAACCCAATGAGAGTTCTTTAGGGGTTTTGACCACAAATGGTCCAAACTTTGCTCTGTTTCAGTATTTGAGAGCTCGGAACCCAAAGTTCGTCCTAATGATAGTTTTTTTTTTGGTTTTGACGAACTTGGTCGAAACTTTGCTCCCTTTGAGTTTTTGGAGAGTAAGGAACTCAAAGTTCGACCCAATGAGAGTTCTTTAGGTGGTTTGGACGACACATGGTGCAAACTTTGCTCCGTTTCAGTATTTGAGAGCTCGGAACCTAAAGTTCGTCCCAATGAGAGTTTTTCATATGGTTTGGACGAACTTGGTCCAAACTTTCCACCGTTTGAGTTTTTGGAGAGTAAGGAACTCAAAGTTCGGCCCAATGAGAGTTCTTTTGGTGGTTTGGACCACACATGGTCCAAACTTTGCTCCGTTTCAGTATTTGAGAGCTCGGAACCCAAAGTTCGTCCCAATGAGAGTTTTTCATATGGTTTGGACGAACTTGGTCCAAACTTTCCTCCGTTTGAGTTTTTGGAGAGTAAGGAACTCAAAGTTCGGCCAAGTTTTTTGGTGTTTGGACCACACATGGTCCAAACTTTGCTCCGTTACAGTATTTGAGATCTCGGAACCCAAAGTTCGTTCCAATGAGAGTTTTTCATATGGTTTGGACGAACTTTGTCCAAACTTTGCTCCGTTTGAGTTTTTGGAGAGTAAGGAACTCAAAGTTCGGCCCAATGAGAGTTCTTTTGGTGGTTTGGACCACAAATGGTCCAAACTTTGCTCCGTTTCAGTATTTGAGAGCTCGGAACCCAAAGTTCGTCCCAATGAGAGTTTTTCATATGGTTTGGACGAACTTGGTCCAAACTTTCCTCCGTTTGAGTTTTTGGAGAGTAAGGAACTCAAAGTTCGGCCCAATGAGAGTTCTTTTGGTGGTTTGGACCACACATGGTCCAAACTTTGCTCCGTTTCAGTATTTGAGAGCTCGGAACCCAAAGTTCGTCCCAATGAGAGTTTTTCATATGGTTTGGACGAACTTGGTCCAAACTTTCCACCGTTTGAGTTTTTGGAGAGTAAGGAACTCAAAGTTCGGCCCAATGAGAGTTTTTTGGTGTTTGGACCACACATGGTCCAAACTTTGCTCCGTTTCAGTATTTGAGAGCTCGAAACCCAAAGTTCGTCCAAATGAGAGTTTTTTCATATGGTTTGGACGAACATGGTCGAAACTTTGGTCCCTTTGAGTTTTGGAGAGTAAGGAACTCAAAGTTCGACCCAATGAGAGTTCTTTAGGTGGTTTGGACGACACATGGTCCAAACTTTGCTCCGTTTCAGTATTTGAGAGCTCGGAACCCAAAGTTCGTCCCAATGAGAGTTTTTCATATGGTTTGGACGAACTTGGTCCAAACTTTCCACCGTTTGAGTTTTTGGAGAGTAAGGAACTCAAAGTTCAACCCAATGAGAGTTCTTTAGGGGTTTTGACCACAAATGGTCCAAACTTTGCTCTGTTTCAGTATTTGAGAGCTCGGAACCCAAAGTTCGTCCTAATGAGAGTTTTTTTTTTGGTTTGGACGAACTTGGTCGAAACTTTGCTCCCTTTGAGTTTTTGGAGAGTAAGGAACTCAAAGTTCGACCCAATGAGAGTTCTTTAGGTGGTTTGGACGACAAATGGTGCAAACTTTGCTCCGTTTCAGAATTTGAGAGCTCGGAACCCAAAGTTCGTCCCAATGAGAGTTTTTCATATGGTTTGGACGAACTTGGTCCAAACTTTCCACCGTTTGAGTTTTTCGAGAGTAAGGAACTCAAAGTTCAACCCAATGAGAGTTCTTTAGGTGGTTTTGACGACACATGGTCACCACTTTGCTCCGTTTCAGTATTTGAGAGCTCGGAACCCAAAGTTCGTCCTAATGAGAGTTTTTTTTATGGTTTGGACGAACTTGGTCGAAACTTTGCTCCCTTTGAGTTTTTGGAGAGTAAGGAACTCAAAGTTCGACCCAATGAGAGTTCTTTAGGTGGTTTGGACGACACATGGTGCAAACTTTGCTCCGTTTCAGTATTTGAGAGCTCGGAACCTAAAGTTCGTCCCAATGAGAGTTTTTCATATGGTTTGGACGAACTTGGTCCAAACTTTCAACCGTTTGAGTTTTTCGAGAGTAAGGAACTCAAAGTTCGGCCCAATGAGAGTTCTTTTGGTGGTTTGGACCACACATGGTCCAAACTTTGCTCCGTTTCAGTATTTGAGAGCTCGGAACCCAAAGTTCGTCCCAATGAGAGTTTTTCATATGGTTTGGACGAACTTGGTCCAAACTTTCCACCGTTTGAGTTTTTGGAGAGTAAGGAACTCAAAGTTCGGCCCAATGAGAGTTCTTTTGGTGGTTTGGACCACACATGGTCCAAACTTTGCTCCGTTTCAGTATTTGAGAGCTCGAAACCCAAAGTTCGTCCAAATGAGAGTTTTTTCATATGGTTTGGTCGAACATGGTCGAAACTTTGGTCCCTTTGAGTTTTGGAGAGTAAGGAACTCAAAGTTCGACCCAATGAGAGTTCTTTAGGTGGTTTGGACGACACATGGTCCAAACTTTGCTCCATTTCAGTATTTGAGAGCTCGGAACCCAAATTTCGTCCCAATGAGAGTTTTTCATATGGTTTGGACGAACTTGGTCCAAACTTTCCACCGTTTGAGTTTTTGGAGAGTAAGGAACTCAAAGTTCAACCCAATGAGAGTTCTTTAGGTGGTTTTGACCACAAATGGTCCAAACTTTGCTCCGTTTCAGTATTTGAGAGCTCGGAACCCAAAGTTCGTCCTAATGAGAGTTTTTTTTATGGTTTGGACGAACTTGGTCGAAACTTTGCTCCCTTTGAGTTTTTGGAGAGTAAGGAACTCAAAGTTCGACCCAATGAGAGTTCTTTAGGTGGTTTGGACCACACATGGTGCAAACTTTGCTCCGTTTCAGTATTTGAGAGCTCGGAACCTAAAGTTCGTCCCAATGAGAGTTTTTCATATGGTTTGGACGAACTTGGTCCAAACTTTCCACCGTTTGAGTTTTTGGAGAGTAAGGAACTCAAAGTTCGGCCCAATGAGAGTTCTTTTGGTGGTTTGGACCACACATGGTCCAAACTTTGCTCCGTTTCAGTATTTGAGAGCTCGGAACCCAAAGTTCGTCCCAATGAGAGTTTTTCATATGGTTTGGACGAACTTGGTCCAAACTTTCCTCCGTTTGAGTTTTTGGAGAGTAAGGAACTCAAAGTTCGGCCCAATGAGAGTTCTTTTGGTGTTTGGACCACACATGGTCCAAACTTTGCTCCGTTTCAGTATTTGAGAGCTCGGAACCCAAAGTTCGTTCCAATGAGAGTTTTTCAGATGGTTTGGACGAACTTTGTCCAAACTTTGCTCCGTTTGAGTTTTTGGAGAGTAAGGAACTCAAAGTTCGGCCCAATGAGAGTTCTTTTGGTGGTTTGGACCACAAATGGTCCAAACTTTGCTCCGTTTCAGTATTTGAGAGCTCGAAACCCAAAGTTCGTCCCAATGAAAGTTTTTCATATGGTTTGGACGAACTTGGTCGAAACTTTGCTCCCTTTGAGTTTTTGGAGAGTAAGGAACTCAAAGTTCGGCCCAATGAGAGTTCTTTTGGTGGTTTGGACCACAAATGGTCCAAACTTTGCTCCGTTTCAGTATTTGAGAGCTCGAAACCAAAACTTCGTCCCAATGAGAGTTTTTTTTTATGGTTTGGACGAAGTTGGTCGATACTTTGCTCCCTTTGAGTTTTTGGAGAGTAAGGAACTCAAAGTTCGACCCAATGAGAGTTCTTTAGGTAGTTTGGACGACACATGGTGCAAACTTTGCTCCGTTTCAGTATTTGAGAGCTCGGAACCCAAAGTTCGTCCCAATGAGAGTTTTTCATATGGTTTGGACGAACTTGGTCCAAACTTTCCACCGTTTGAGTTTTTGGAGAGTAAGGAACTCAAAGTTCGGCCCAATGAGAGTTCTTTTGGTGGTTTGGACCACACATGGTCCAAACTTTGCTCCGTTTCAGTATTTGAGAGCTCGGAACCCAAAGTTCGTCCCAATGAGAGTTTTTCATATGGTTTGGACGAACTTGGTCCAAACTTTCCACCGTTTGAGTTTTTGGAGAGTAAGGAACTCAAAGTTCGGCCCAATGAGAGTTCTTTTGGTGGTTTGGACCACACATGGTCCAAACTTTGCTCCGTTTCAGTATTTGAGAGCTCGAAACCCAAAGTTCGTCCAAATGAGAGTTTTTTCATATGGTTTGGTCGAACATGGTCGAAACTTTGGTCCCTTTGAGTTTTGGAGAGTAAGGAACTCAAAGTTCGACCCAATGAGAGTTCTTTAGGTGGTTTGGACGACACATGGTCCAAACTTTGCTCCATTTCAGTATTTGAGAGCTCGGAACCCAAAGTTCGTCCCAATGAGAGTTTTTCATATGGTTTGGACGAACTTGGTCCAAACTTTCCACCGTTTGAGTTTTTGGAGAGTAAGGAACTCAAAGTTCAACCCAATGAGAGTTCTTTAGGTGGTTTTGACCACAAATGGTCCAAACTTTGCTCCGTTTCAGTATTTGAGAGCTCGGAACCCAAAGTTCGTCCTAATGAGAGTTTTTTTTATGGTTTGGACGAACTTGGTCGAAACTTTGCTCCCTTTGAGTTTTTGGAGAGTAAGGAACTCAAAGTTCGACCCAATGAGAGTTCTTTAGGTGGTTTGGACCACACATGGTGCAAACTTTGCTCCGTTTCAGTATTTGAGAGCTCGGAACCTAAAGTTCGTCCCAATGAGAGTTTTTCATATGGTTTGGACGAACTTGGTCCAAACTTTCCACCGTTTGAGTTTTTGGAGAGTAAGGAACTCAAAGTTCGGCCCAATGAGAGTTCTTTTGGTGGTTTGGACCACACATGGTCCAAACTTTGCTCCGTTTCAGTATTTGAGAGCTCGGAACCCAAAGTTCGTCCCAATGAGAGTTTTTCATATGGTTTGGACGAACTTGGTCCAAACTTTCCTCCGTTTGAGTTTTTGGAGAGTAAGGAACTCAAAGTTCGGCCCAATGAGAGTTCTTTTGGTGTTTGGACCACACATGGTCCAAACTTTGCTCCGTTTCAGTATTTGAGAGCTCGGAACCCAAAGTTCGTTCCAATGAGAGTTTTTCAGATGGTTTGGACGAACTTTGTCCAAACTTTGCTCCGTTTGAGTTTTTGGAGAGTAAGGAACTCAAAGTTCGGCCCAATGAGAGTTCTTTTGGTGGTTTGGACCACAAATGGTCCAAACTTTGCTCCGTTTCAGTATTTGAGAGCTCGAAACCCAAAGTTCGTCCCAATGAAAGTTTTTCATATGGTTTGGACGAACTTGGTCGAAACTTTGCTCCCTTTGAGTTTTTGGAGAGTAAGGAACTCAAAGTTCGGCCCAATGAGAGTTCTTTTGGTGGTTTGGACCACAAATGGTCCAAACTTTGCTCCGTTTCAGTATTTGAGAGCTCGAAACCCAAAGTTCGTCCCAATGAGAGTTTTTTTTTATGGTTTGGACGAAGTTGGTCGATACTTTGCTCCCTTTGAGTTTTTGGAGAGTAAGGAACTCAAAGTTCGACCCAATGAGAGTTCTTTAGGTAGTTTGGACGACACATGGTGCAAACTTTGCTCCGTTTCAGTATTTGAGAGCTCGGAACCCAAAGTTCGTCCCAATGAGAGTTTTTCATATGGTTTGGACGAACTTGGTCCAAACTTTCCACCGTTTGAGTTTTTGGAAAGTAAGGAACTCAAAGTTCGGCCCAATGAGAGTTCTTTTGGTGGTTTGGACCACACATGGTCCAAACTTTGCTCCGTTTCAGTATTTGAGAGCTCGGAACCCAAAGTTCGTCCCAATGAGAGTTTTTCATATGGTTTGGACGAACTTGGTCCAAACTTTCCTCCGTTTGAGTTTTTGGAGAGTAAGGAACTCAAAGTTCGGCCCAATGAGAGTTCTTTTGGTGGTTTGGACCACACATGATCCAAACTTTGCTCCGTTTCAGTATTTGAGAGCTCGGAACCCAAAGTTCGTTCCAATGAGAGTTTTTCATATGGTTTGGACGAACTTGGTCCAAACTTTCCTCCGTTCGAGTTTTTGGAGAGTAAGGAACTCAAAGTTCGGCCCAATGAGAGTTCTTTTGGTGTTTGGACCACACATGGTCCAAACTTTGCTCCGTTTCAGTATTTGAGAGCTCGGAACCCAAAGTTCGTTCCAATGAGAGTATTTCATATGGTTTGGACGAACTTTGTCCAAACTTTCCTCCGTTCGAGTTTTTGGAGAGTAAGGAACTCAAAGTTCGGCCCAATGAGAGTTCTTTTGGTGGTTTGGACCACAAATGGTCCAAACTTTGCTCCGTTTCAGTATTTGAGAGCTCGAAACCCAAAGTTCGTCCCAATGAGAGTTTTTTTTTATGGTTTGGACGAAGTTGGTCGATACTTTGCTCCCTTTGAGTTTTTGGAGAGTAAGGAACTCAAAGTTCGACCCAATGAGAGTTCTTTAGGTAGTTTGGACGACACATGGTGCAAACTTTGCTCCGTTTCAGTATTTGAGAGCTCGGAACCCAAAGTTCGTCCCAATGAGAGTTTTTCATATGGTTTGGACGAACTTGGTCCAAACTTTCCACCGTTTGAGTTTTTGGAGAGTAAGGAACTCAAAGTTCGGCCCAATGAGAGTTCTTTTGGTGGTTTGGACCACACATGGTCCAAACTTTGCTCCGTTTCAGTATTTGAGAGCTCGAAACCCAAAGTTCGTCCAAATGAGAGTTTTTTCATATGGTTTGGTCGAACATGGTCGAAACTTTGGTCCCTTTGAGTTTTGGAGAGTAAGGAACTCAAAGTTCGACCCAATGAGAGTTCTTTAGGTGGTTTGGACGACACATGGTCCAAACTTTGCACCGTTTCAGTATTTGAGAGCTCGGAACCCAAAGTTCGTCCCAATGAGAGTTTTTCATATGGTTTGGACGAACTTGGTCCAAACTTTCCACCGTTTGAGTTTTTGGAGAGTAAGGAACTCAAAGTTCAACCCAATGAGAGTTCTTTAGGTGGTTTTGACCACAAATGGTCCAAACTTTGCTCCGTTTCAGTATTTGAGAGCTCGGAACCCAAAGTTCGTCCTAATGAGAGTTTTTTTTATGGTTTGGACGAACTTGGTCGAAACTTTGCTCCCTTTGAGTTTTTGGAGAGTAAGGAACTCAAAGTTCGACCCAATGAGGGTTCTTTAGGTGGTTTGGACCACACATGGTGCAAACTTTGCTCCGTTTCAGTATTTGAGAGCTCGGAACCTAAAGTTCGTCCCAATGAGAGTTTTTCATATGGTTTGGACGAACTTGGTCCAAACTTTCCACCGTTTGAGTTTTTGGAGAGTAAGGAACTCAAAGTTCGGCCCAATGAGAGTTCTTTTCGTGGTTTGGACCACACATGGTCCAAACTTTGCTCCGTTTCAGTATTTGAGAGCTCGGAACCCAAAGTTCGTCCCAATGAGAGTTTTTCATATGGTTTGGACGAACTTGGTCCAAACTTTCCTCCGTTTGAGTTTTTGGAGAGTAAGGAACTCAAAGTTCGGCCCAATGAGAGTTCTTTTGGTGTTTGGACCACACATGGTCCAAACTTTTCTCCGTTTCAGTATTTGAGAGCTCGGAACCCAAAGTTCGTTCCAATGAGAGTTTTTCATATGGTTTGGACGAACTTTGTCCAAACTTTGCTCCGTTTGAGTTTTTGGAGAGTAAGGAACTCAAAGTTCGGCCCAATGAGAGTTCTTTTGGTGGTTTGGACCACAAATGGTCCAAACTTTGCTCTTTTTCAGTATTTGAGAGCTCGAAACCCAAAGTTCGTCCCAATGAAAGTTTTTCATATGGTTTGGACGAACTTGGTCGAAACTTTGCTCCCTTTGAGTTTTTGGATAGTAAGGAACTCAAAGTTCGACCCAATGAGAGTTCTTTTGGTGGTTTGGACCACACATGGTCCAAACTTTGCTCCGTTTCAGTATTTGAGAGCTCGGAACCCAAAGTTCATCCCAATGAGAGTTTTTTTTTATGGTTTGGACGAACTTGGTCGATACTTTGCTCCCTTTGAGTTTTTGGAGAGTAAGGAACTCAAAGTTCGACCCAATGAGAGTTCTTTAGGTAGTTTGGACGACACATGGTGCAAACTTTGCTCCGTTTCAGTATTTGAGAGCTCGGAACCCAAAGTTCGTCCCAATGAGAGTTTTTCATATGGTTTGGACGACCTTGGTCCAAACTTTCCACCGTTTGAGTTTTTGGAGAGTAAGGAACTCAAAGTTCGGCCCAATGAGAGTTCTTTTGGTGGTTTGGACCACACATGGTCCAAACTTTGCTCCGTTTCAGTATTTGAGAGCTCGGAACCCAAAGTTCGTCCCAATGAGAGTTTTTCATATGGTTTGGACGAACTTGGTCCAAACTTTCCACCGTTTGAGTTTTTGGAGAGTAAGGAACTCAAAGTTCGGCCCAATGAGAGTTCTTTTGGTGGTTTGGACCACACATGGTCCAAACTTTGCTCCGTTTCAGTATTTGAGAGCTCGAAACCCAAAGTTCGTCAAAATGAGAGTTTTTTCATATGGTTTGGACGAACATGGTCGAAACTTTGGTCCCTTTGAGTTTTGGAGAGTAAGGAACTCAAAGTTCGACCCAATGAGAGTTCTTTTGGTGGTTTGGACCACACATGGTCCAACTTTGCTCCGTTTCAGTATTTGAGAGCTCGGAACCCAAAGTTCATCCCAATGAGAGTTTTTTTTTATGGTTTGGACGAACTTGGTCGATACTTTCCTCCCTTTGAGTTTTTGGAGAGTAAGGAACTCAAAGTTCGACCCAATGAGAGTTCTTTAGGTAGTTTGGACGACACATGGTGCAAACTTTGCTCCGTTTCAGTATTTGAGAGCTCGGAACCCAAAGTTCGTCCCAATGAGAGTTTTTCATATGGTTTGGACGAACTTGGTCCAAACTTTCCACCGTTTGAGTTTTTGGAGAGTAAGGAACTCAAAGTTCGGCCCAATGAGAGTTCTTTTGGTGGTTTGGACCACACATGGTCCAAACTTTGCTCCGTTTCAGAATTTGAGAGCTCGGAACCCAAAGTTCGTCCCAATGAGAGTTTTTCATATGGTTTGGACGAACTTGGTCCAAACTTTCCACCGTTTGAGTTTTTGGAGAGTAAGGAACTCAAAGTTCGGCCCAATGAGAGTTCTTTTGGTGGTTTGGACCACACATGGTCCAAACTTTGCTCCGTTTCAGTATTTGAGAGCTCGAAACCCAAAGTTCGTCAAAATGAGAGTTTTTTCATATGGTTTGGACGAACATGGTCGAAACTTTGGTCCCTTTGAGTTTTGGAGAGTAAGGAACTCAAAGTTCGACCCAATGAGAGTTCTTTAGGTGGTTTGGACGACACATGGTCCAAACTTTGCTCCGTTTCAGTATTTGAGAGCTCGGAACCCAAAGTTCGTCCCAATGAGAGTTTTTCATATGGTTTGGACGAACTTGGTCCAAACTTTCCACCGTTTGAGTTTTTGGAGAGTAAGGAACTCAAAGTTCAACCCAATGAGAGTTCTTTAGGTGGTTTTGACCACAAATGGTCCAAACTTTGCTCCGTTTCAGTATTTGAGAGCTCGGAACCCAAAGTTCGTCCTAATGAGAGTTTTTTTTAAGGTTTGGACGAACTTAGTCGAAACTTTGCTCCCTTTGAGTTTTTGGAGAGTAAGGAACTCAAAGTTCGACCCAATGAGAGTTCTTTAGGTGGTTTGGACCACACATGGTGCAAACTTTGCTCCGTTTCAGTATTTGAGAGCTCGGAACCCAAAGTTCGTCCCAATGAGAGTTTTTCATATGGTTTGGACGAACTTGGTCCAAACTTTCCACCGTTTGAGTTTTTGGAGAGTAAGGAACTCAAAGTTCGGCCCAATGAGAGTTCTTTTGGTGGTTTGGACCACACATGGTCCAAACTTTGCTCCGTTTCAGTATTTGAGAGCTCGAAACCCAAAGTTCGTCAAAATGAGAGTTTTTTCATATGGTTTGGACGAACATGGTCGAAACTTTGGTCCCTTTGAGTTTTGGAGAGTAAGGAACTCAAAGTTCGACCCAATGAGAGTTCTTTTGGTGGTTTGGACCACACATGGTCCAAACTTTGCTCCGTTTCAGTATTTGAGAGCTCGGAACCCAAAGTTCATCCCAATGAGAGTTTTTTTTTATGGTTTGGACGAACTTGGTCGATACTTTGCGCCCTTTGAGTTTTTGGAGAGTAAGGAACTCAAAGTTCGACCCAATGAGAGTTCTTTAGGTAGTTTGGACGACACATGGTGCAAACTTTGCTCCGTTTCAGTATTTGAGAGCTCGGAACCCAAAGTTCGTCCCAATGAGAGTTTTTCATATGGTTTGGACGAACTTGGTCCAAACTTTCCACCGTTTGAGTTTTTGGAGAGTAAGGAACTCAAAGTTCGGCCCAATGAGAGTTCTTTTGGTGGTTTGGACCACACATGGTCCAAACTTTGCTCCGTTTCAGAATTTGAGAGCTCGGAACCCAAAGTTCGTCCCAATGAGAGTTTTTCATATGGTTTGGACGAACTTGGTCCAAACTTTCCACCGTTTGAGTTTTTGGAGAGTAAGGAACTCAAAGTTCGGCCCAATGAGAGTTCTTTTGGTGGTTTGGACCACACATGGTCCAAACTTTGCTCCGTTTCAGTATTTGAGAGCTCGAAACCCAAAGTTCGTCAAAATGAGAGTTTTTTCATATGGTTTGGACGAACATGGTCGAAACTTTGGTCCCTTTGAGTTTTGGAGAGTAAGGAACTCAAAGTTCGACCCAATGAGAGTTCTTTAGGTGGTTTGGACGACACATGGTCCAAACTTTGCTCCGTTTCAGTATTTGAGAGCTCGGAACCCAAAGTTCGTCCCAATGAGAGTTTTTCATATGGTTTGGACGAACTTGGTCCAAACTTTCCACCGTTTGAGTTTTTGGAGAGTAAGGAACTCAAAGTTCAACCCAATGAGAGTTCTTTAGGTGGTTTTGACCACAAATGGTCCAAACTTTGCTCCGTTTCAGTATTTGAGAGCTCGGAACCCAAAGTTCGTCCTAATGAGAGTTTTTTTTAAGGTTTGGACGAACTTAGTCGAAACTTTGCTCCCTTTGAGTTTTTGGAGAGTAAGGAACTCAAAGTTCGACCCAATGAGAGTTCTTTAGGTGGTTTGGACCACACATGGTGCAAACTTTGCTCCGTTTCAGTATTTGAGAGCTCGGAACCTAAAGTTCGTCCCAATGAGAGTTTTTCATATGGTTTGGACGAACTTGGTCCAAACTTTCCACCGTTTGAGTTTTTGGAGAGTAAGGAACTCAAAGTTCGGCCCAATGAGAGTTCTTTTGGTGGTTTGGACCACACATGGTCCAAACTTTGCTCCGTTTCAGTATTTGAGAGCTCGGAACCCAAAGTTCGTCCCAATGAGAGTTTTTCATATGGTTTGGACGAACTTGGTCCAAACTTTCCTCCGTTTGAGTTTTTGGAGAGTAAGGAACTCAAAGTTCGGCCCAATGAGAGTTCTTTTGGTGTTTGGACCACACATGGTCCAAACTTTGCTCCTTTTCAGTATTTGAGAGCTCGGAACCCAAAGTTCGTTCCAATGAGAGTTTTTCATATGGTTTGGACGAACTTTGTCCAAACTTTGCTCCGTTTGAGTTTTTGGAGAGTAAGGAACTCAAAGTTCTGCCCAATGAGAGTTCTTTTGGTGGTTTGGACCACAAATGGTCCAAACTTTGCTCCGTTTCAGTATTTGAGAGCTCGAAACCCAAAGTTCGTCCCAATGAAAGTTTTTCAGATGGTTTGGACGAACTTGGTCGAAACTTTGCTCCCTTTGAGTTTTTGGATAGTAAGGAACTCAAAGTTCGACCCAATGAGAGTTCTTTTGGTGGTTTGGACCACACATGGTCCAAACTTTGCTCCGTTTCAGTATTTGAGAGCTCGGAACCCAAAGTTCATCCCAATGAGAGTTTTTTTTTATGGTTTGGACGAACTTGGTCGATACTTTGCTCCCTTTGAGTTTTTGGAGAGTAAGGAACTCAAAGTTCGACCCAATGAGAGTTCTTTAGGTAGTTTGGACGACACTTGGTGCAAACTTTGCTCCGTTTCAGTATTTGAGAGCTCGGAACCCAAAGTTCGTCCCAATGAGAGTTTTTCATATGGTTTCGACGAACTTGGTCCAAACTTTCCACCGTTTGAGTTTTTGGAAAGTAAGGAACTCAACGTTCGGCCCAATGAGAGTTCTTTTGGTGGTTTGGACCACACATGGTCCAAACTTTGCTCCGTTTCAGTATTTGAGAGCTCGGAACCCAAAGTTCGTCCCAATGAGAGTTTTTCATATGGTTTGGACGAACTTGGTCCAAACTTTCCTCCGTTTGAGTTTTTGGAGAGTAAGGAACTCAAAGTTCCGCCCAATGAGAGTTCTTTTGGTGTTTGGACCACACATGGTCCAAACTTTGCTCCGTTTCAGTATTTGAGAGCTCGGAACCCAAAGTTCGTTCAATTGAGAGTATTTCATATGGTTTGGACGAACTTTGTCCAAACTTTCCTCCGTTCGAGTTTTTGGAGAGTAAGGAACTCAAAGTTCGGCCCAATGAGAGTTCTTTTGGTGGTTTGGACCACAAATGGTCCAAACTTTGCTCCGTTTCAGTATTTGAGAGCTCGAAACCCAAAGTTCGTCCCAATGAAAGTTTTTCATATGGTTTGGACGAACTTGGTCCAAACTTTGCTCCCTTTGAGTTTTTAGATAGTAAGGAACTCAAAGTTCGACCCAATGAGAGTTCTTTTGGTGGTTTGGACCACACATGGTCCAAACTTTGCTCCGTTTCAGTATTTGAGAGCTCGGAACCCAAAGTTCATCCCAATGAGAGTTTTTTTTTATGGTTTGGACGAAGTTGGTCGATACTTTGCTCCCTTTGAGTTTTTGGAGCGTAAGGAACTCAAAGTTCGACCCAATGAGAGTTCTTTAGGTAGTTTGGACGACACATGGTGCAAACTTTGCTCCGTTTCAGTATTTGAGAGTTCGGAACCCAAAGTTCGTCCCAATGAGAGTTTTTCATATGGTTTGGACGAACTTGGTCCAAACTTTCCACCGTTTGAGTTTTTGGAGAGTAAGGAACTCAAAGTTCGGCCCAATGAGAGTTCTTTTGGTGGTTTGGACCACACATGGTCCAAACTTTGCTCCGTTTCAGTATTTGAGAGCTCGGAACCCAAAGTTCGTCCCAATGAGAGTTTTTCATATGGTTTGGACGAACTTGGTCCAAACTTTCCACTGTTTGAGTTTTTGGAGAGTAAGGAACTCAAAGTTCGGCCCAATGAGAGTTCTTTTGGTGGTTTGGACCACACATGGTCCAAAATTTGCTCCGTTTCAGTATTTGAGAGCTCGAAACCCAAAGTTCGTCCAAATGAGAGTTTTTTCATATGGTTTGGACGAACATGGTCGAAACTTTGGTCCCTTTGAGTTTTGGAGAGTAAGGAACTCAAAGTTCGACCCAATGAGAGTTCTTTAGGTGGTTTGGACGACACATGGTCCAAACTTTGCTCCGTTTCAGTATTTGAGAGCTCGGAACCCAAAGTTCGTCCCAATGAGAGTTTTTCATATGGTTTGGACGAACTTGGTCCAAACTTTCCACCGTTTGAGTTTTTGGAGAGTAAGGAACTCAAAGTTCAACCCAATGAGAGTTCTTTAGGTGGTTTTGACCACAAATGGTCCAAACATTGCTCCGTTTCAGTATTTGAGAGCTCGGAACCCAAAGTTCGTCCTAATGAGAGTTTTTTTTATGGTTTGGACGAACTTGGTCGAAACTTTGCTCCCTTTGAGTTTTTGGAGAGTAAGGAACTCAAAGTTCGACAAAATGAGAGTTCTTTAGGTGGTTTGGACGACACATGGTGCAAACTTTGCTCCGTTTCAGTATTTGAGAGCTCGGAACCTAAAGTTCGTCCCAATGAGAGTTTTTCATATGGTTTGGACGAACTTGGTCCAAACTTTCCACCGTTTGAGTTTTTGGAGAGTAAGGAACTCAAAGTTCGGCCCAATGAGAGTTCTTTTGGTGGTTTGGACCACACATGGTCCAAACTTTGCTCCGTTTCAGTATTTGAGAGCTCGGAACCCAAAGTTCGTCCCAATGAGAGTTTTTCATATGGTTTGGACGAACTTGGTCCAAACTTTCCTCCGTTTGAGTTTTTGGAGAGTAAGGAACTCAAAGTTCGGCCCAATGAGAGTTCTTTTGGTGTTTGGACCACACATGGTCCAAACTTTGCTCCGTTTCAGTATTTGAGAGCTCGGAACCCAAAGTTCGTTCCAATGAGAGTTTTTCATATGGTTTGGACGAACTTTGTCCAAACTTTGCTCCGTTTGAGTTTTTGGAGAGTAAGGAACTCAAAGTTCGGCCCAATGAGAGTTCTTTCTGTGGTTTGGACCACACATGGTCCAAACTTTGCTCCGTTTCAGTATTTGAGAGCTCGAAACCCAAAGTTCGTCCCAATGAAAGTTTTTCATATGGTTTGGACGAACTTGGTCGATACTTTGCTCCCTTTGAGTTTTGGGAGAGTAAGGAACTCAAAGTTCGACCCAATGAGAGTTCTTTAGGTAGTTTGGACGACACATGGTGCAAACTTTGCTCCGTTTCAGTATTTGAGAGCTCGGAACCCAAAGTTCGTCCCAATGAGAGTTTTTCATATGGTTTGGACGAACTTGGTCCAAACTTTCCACCGTTTGAGTTTTTGGAAAGTAAGGAACTCAAAGTTCGGCCCAATGAGAGTTCTTTTGGTGGTTTGGACCACACATGGTCCAAACTTTGCTCCGTTTCAGTATTTGAGAGCTCGGAACCCAAAGTTCGTCCCAATGAGAGTTTTTCATATGGTTTGGACGAACTTGGTCCAAACTTTCCTCCGTTTGAGTTTTTTGAGAGTAAGGAACTCAAAGTTCGGCCCAATGAGAGTTCTTTTGGTGGTTTGGACCACAAGAGGTCCAAACTTTGCTCCGTTTCAGTATTTAAGAGCTCGGAACCCAAAGTTCGTTCCAATGAGAGTTTTTCATATGGTTTGGACGAACTTTGTCCAAACTTTCCTCCGTTTGAGTTTTTGGAGAGTAAGGAACTCAAAGTTCGGCCCAATGAGAGTTCTTTTGGTGGTTTGGACCACAAATGGTCCAAACTTTGCTCCGTTTCAGTATTTGAGAGCTCGAAACCCAAAGTTCGTCCCAATGAAAGTTTTTCATATGGTTTGGACGAACTTGGTCGAAACTTTGCTCCCTTTGAGTTTTTGGATAGTAAGGAACTCAAAGTTCGACCCAATGAGAGTTCTTTTGGTGGTTTGGACCACACATGGTGCAAACTTTGCTCCGTTTCAGTATTTGAGAGCTCGGAACCCAAAGTTCGCCCAATGAGAGTTTTTTTTTATGGTTTGGACGAACTTCGTCGAAACTTTGCTCCCTTTCAGTTTTTGGATAGTAAGGAACTCAAAGTTCGACCCAATGAGAGTTCTTTTGGTGGTTTGGACCACACATGGTCCAAACTTTGCTCCGTTTCAGTATTTGAGAGCTCGAAATCCAAAGTTCGTCCAAATGAGAGTTTTTTCATATGGTTTGGACGAACATGGTCGAAACTTTGGTCCCTTTGAGTTTTGGAGAGTAAGGAACTCAAAGTTCGACCCAATGAGAGTTCTTTAGGTGGTTTGGACGACACATGGTCCAAACTTTGCTCCGTTTCAGTATTTGAGAGCTCGGAACCCAAAGTTCGTCCCAATGAGAGTTTTTCATATGGTTTGGACGAACTTGGTCCAAACTTTCCACCGTTTGAGTTTTTGGAGAGTAAGGAACTCAAAGTTCAACCCAATGAGAGTTCTTTAGGTGGTTTTGACCACAAATGGTCCAAACTTTGCTCCGTTTCAGTATTTGAGAGCTCGGAACCCAAAGTTCGTCCTAATGAGAGTTTTTTTTATGGTTTGGACGAACTTGGTCGAAACTTTGCTCCCTTTGAGTTTTTGGAGAGTAAGGAACTCAAAGTTCGACCCAATGAGAGTTCTTTAGGTGGTTTGGACGACACATGGTGCAAACTTTGCTCTGTTTCAGTATTTGAGAGCTCGGAACCTAAAGTTCGTCCCAATGAGAGTTTTTCATATGGTTTGGACGAACTTGGTCCAAACTTTCCACCGTTTGAGTTTTTGGAGAGTAAGGAACTCAAAGTTCGGCCCAATGAGAGTTCTTTTGGTGGTTTGGACCAACTTTGCTCCGTTTCAGTATTTGAGAGCTCGGAACCCAAAGTTCGTCCCAATGAGAGTTTTTCATATGGTTTGGACGAACTTGGTCCAAACTTTCCTCCGTTTGAGTTTTTGGAGAGTAAGGAACTCAAAGTTCGGCCCAATGAGAGTTCTTTTGGTGTTTGGACCACACATGGTCCAAACTTTGCTCCGTTTCAGTATTTGAGAGCTCGGAACCCAAAGTTCGTTGTTCAACAGGGACTCATCCCTACAAAGTATTTTGAAAAAACCACTCAAAGACTTAACAGTGCCAATGGCCAGCGTCTTTGTGTGCAGTACAAACTTTCAAATGCTCACATTTGCAACAATGACATATGTATTGTTTGCTCATTTCTTTTAGTAAAAGACCTCAAACAAGAGTTGATCTTAGGAACCCCATTCCTAACACAACTCTATCCTATTAAAATAACCGAAAACGGTTTGGTTTCAAATTTTGCCGGTTCAGAAATAACTTTTGAATTCATTTGCCCAATCCTTCCAGTTGATTTTTTGGAAGTGAGTTTAAATGAAATTCGGCAAAAACAAAAACAAATTTCTTTTCTCAAAGAGGACATCAGTTATAAAAAAGTTGATGAAAACCTCAAAAATCCCTCTGTTATTGTAAAGATAAAAGAGTTGGAAAACAAAATTGAAAAAGAGATTTGCTCAAACCTTCCAAATGCTTTTTGGGCAAGGAAAAAACACATTGTTCAACTTCCTTACTCAAAAGATTTTGATGAATCAAAAATACCAACAAAGGCAAGACCAATTCAAATGAATTCGGATTTACTAACGTTCTGTAAAAAAGAAATACAGGATTTGCTCAATAAGAAGCTGATTAGACCATCCAAAAGCCCATGGTCTTGTGCAGCATTCTATGTCAACAACGCAGCCGAACAGGAGCGTGGTGTGCCAAGGTTAGTAATCAATTACAAGCCTTTAAACAAAGTTTTGGAATGGATTAGATATCCAATTCCAAATAAACAAGACCTTTTAAAAAGGATTTCAAAAGCAAAAGTATTTTCGAAATTTGACATGAAGTCAGGTTTTTGGCAAATTCAAATTTCCGAAAAAGATAAATATAAAACCGCTTTCAATGTGCCATTCGGGCAATACGAATGGAACGTCATGCCATTTGGGCTAAAGAATGCCCCATCTGAATTTCAAAAAATCATGAATGATATTTTTAATGATTTTCAAGAATTTACAATTGTTTACATTGACGATGTCTTGGTTTTCTCCTCAAGCATCGATCAACATTTCAAACATTTGGATATATTTATCAAAGTTATTAAACAAAATGGTTTGGTAGTCTCTCTACCAAAAGTCAAACTTTTTCAAACCCAGATTAAATTTTTGGGCTTCAATATCAATATGGGCCTGATCAAACCTATTCAGAGGTCCATAAACTTTGCTTCAAATTTTCCGGACCAAATTACAGAAAAAACCCAACTTCAAAGGTTCTTGGGCTGTCTCAATTATGTGTCTGATTTTATTCAAAACCTCAGACCCATTTGCAAACCGCTTTTTCAAAGGCTTAGGAAAAATCCAAAGCCATGGTCCGATGAACATACTAAAGCTGTTCAAAAGATAAAAGCTTTAGTCAAATCACTTCCCTGTTTAAGTCTTATCAATCCAAAAGCACATCTGATCGTAGAGACAGATGCTTCAGACATTGGATATGGAGGAATCCTAAAACAGTGTCTTGATAAGAACGAGTCAATTATCCGATTCCATTCAGGAATTTGGAATGACACCCAAAAGAATTACTCAACAGTCAAAAAAGAGTTACTGGCAATAGTTCTCTGTGTTCAAAAATTTCAAGGTGATTTGATAAACAAAAGTTTTACCATCAAAACCGATTCTCAAGCTTCAAAATTCGTCTTAGAAAAAGACGTAAAAAATCTGGTTTCAAAGCAAATTTTTGCCAGATGGCAAGCAATACTTTCGTGTTTTGATTTCAAGATTTTGCCTATAAAAGGCACTCAAAACCCTCTTGCAGATTATCTCTCAAGGGAGTTTCTAACTCCAAAACTCTCTCCTCTCTCTCTCCCTTCTGCTAAAGAAAAGAAAAGAGTGAATGAGTGAAGCAAGAGGCAGAGCCTCCTCTTCAAGGGGCAGTCGCCCATCTTCTTCTTCCTCTGCACCTCCTCCCATGAGTGCAGATCAATATGCAATGGAATTAGGGTTTACTCCGGTAACCCGTTCCAGATCAAGGCAAGGCGGTATACGCCCTATGCCTCCAATGGAGTCTTCTACTCCACCTCCACGGCCTTCGGCCAACCTCGTCCGTCCTTCAGGCGGAGTCGTTCAATTGAGACCTCCTGTCTCTCCCTCTTCGGTCACGGGATCATCAATCCCGTCTTCTTCAACCTACTCTGCGGCGGTAACACCGGAAAAGAGGTTTGTACCTCGCCCAGAGATAAAAGGATATTTTCAAAAATCCCAGGTTATCTATGAACCTATCATAGAACCTGAGTTTCAAGGTCTTAATCTTGAAGAGACCGTTTCAAACATGTATCCTACAGGCTTCAATTTCATGCCTGAGGATCTGAACAAAACTCGTACTTTCTATGAGTTCATTCTCGTCGACACCAAGTCAGCCGAGATTACTCATATTCCAGATAAAAACGATCCATCAATGATCGCTTATTCCAAATTAAAAATATTCAAAGCCTTGAATCCGACCCACTGGAATCAAGGATTGTACACGGACAAATCCTTTTCAAAGCCTTTCGTTCCACAAACATATTCATATCGGGACTACATAAGAGCCTGGTATAATGTTATGTGGTATTCAAACTATAAGCATTCTTGGTTCATTTCTTTCTGCCAAAATGCTTACAAAATCACATTCCCACTGTGGTTTATTCAATGGTGGAATACATTCGGTCTTTCGGATGATATTTTACCAACACCCTTGCAAGAGTCATATTATCACTTTGCAAGGAACATTCAAAAGACAGCGTTTCATAACTCAATGAGATTTTGTCTATATTTTCAAATTCCATGGATTTTTTGCTGGAACTTCTCGACCAGCAATCAACCTCAGTACAAAACAGTCACCAAGATCCTAAAGATCAAGTGGTGGGATAAATTCAATTTCCAGAACGCAACCCTCAACAAAGTAAAAGAGTGGTTTGCAGCCAATGGATATCTTCAGGATATCGACATCAAGAGGAATGCAGAATTTCTCAATGACAAATCCAAGCTCCTAGCAGCTCTAGCACAGACCACATCTGATGCAGATTTTCAAAGAATTCTCCAGATGGCGGCTTCAAGCGCGTCCCCAGCTTCTTCTGCTCAAGGAGAAGACGAAGATCCGGATTACGATCTAGACGACCCGTTCCTCGACTCACAACCCATGTGAGCTCCGAGTCAAATAATCCTATTTCACATAGAAGCAGTTAGTATTTCAGGAATACTTCAAAAGAAAGTAATTCCGTCAAATATATAAAAAAAAAAAAAAAAAAAAAAAAAAAAAAAAAAAAGTGTTGTAAATTCTCTTCTCTAGATGTAAAAGGTGTAAACTCTGTAATTATTCCAGTTTGCACTGTAAATACATTTCTGCCAAAGCACAGCTTTAGAAGATGAAGCAGCAGTACGATCAAGATACAAGACTTCGATGTTTTGAAGGCAAAGATTGTTAGCAACTTTCCTAGATCGTGAGGACCTAGTTTGGCGTTTACCGGCAGATGATGATGTAAGTCCGGGTTTAGCCTATAATCCGCCTAGGGTGATCGAGGGTTAGGATTGGAGCTAATAATTCAGCCGACAAGATAAAGAATCTTATCTACTAAAAAGAGATAAAGCTGAAGCATCTTCAACAGTTGAAAAGTGGCAGACATGATATCTTATCTTCTTACCTTTTCCTATTTTGTCTTTTGTAATAATTTGCTTTAATTATTTTTCTTTAAGTCACGTCTATCCGGTCAGGGGTCCTGTCCTGTCGGAATAATAATTTAGTTTTGCTTTTTCAATTTTGTCGTTATTACTTTTCAAAAAGACGAATCTGTCAGGGGTCCTGTCCTGATTATTCGATCTTATCTTTTAATTTTCCGCATTCAATTTTATTTTGAAGTCCGGAGTCTATAAAAGACTTCATCTTTGTATTGCAAAGGCATGCGCTGAGAACTCTCAAGCTATCTTCTCTTGTAAAGCTTGAATCTCACCTTGCTTTCTTTTATCAGCTAGTCGATCCTCCCAAGGGCGCCCAAGTTGTTGTCAATCTGGTATCAGAGCCATTCAATAAAGATCAAATTTATCAATTTCTGAGTGTTCAAATTGTTGATTTCAAATTTTTTCTGGGGGAGAGGAGATCTATTCCAGAAACCATCTTTCACAAATTCATTCTATAACCTTTGAATTCAAAAACTGTCTTCGACGAAGAGATCGTCAGAAGCTATTCACTTTCATTTACTCCGAAGGACAGCTGCGAAGGACTGTTGCCGGTTGGTGGTCCCGGTTGTAAGACGCAAAGAAGCGCGGTGAATCCGTTGGTCAGCCTACCTCGCCTTCTCGCCAGAAGAGTAAGTTAAGGTAAATATCTTTTGATAATCAACTCAAAGAAAATAGTTTTCGATTTCAAGGTTTATTGTTTGAAGTTTTGAAAAATGTTTTTCTTGAATTAATCAATGTCTCTTCTAAAGAAAATTCTTTTCAAAACTCTTCCCTCAAAACCTGCTCCCTCAAAGGAGCTAACTCAAAATGAAATCGAGGACCAGCATATGGCCTCATCCGGCTCTGACATCTCAAATGAAGCTTTGCATATAGCAAAGATCGAAAACAATCTTCAAGCATGGGGTTTGCCCAAGCTTGACAATAAAACAATCTATATGCACAATACGTTCAATTTCAAAGAACAACATTGCATAAAGATTGTTGAACGCAAAATTCCAGTCTATGGAAATATTGATTCAATTCAATTATTTCCAAAAGACGACATCCTCAAACACAGAAAAGACTTTCAGTTCCTTCATATCGGAGCTGTTCAAGTCGCCCTTCGTCCAATGTTCAGAACGGGTCTCGATACCCCTGTTCTTGCGATTCTGAGAGATAGACGTCATAAAGACTTCTCTAACTCTCTCCTTGGTATCATCGAATCCAATCTTGCCGATGGACCAGTTTATTTCAATTGTTTTCCAAACTTTATGGTGGCATTAGATGACCCCCATATTCTCAAAACCTTAACCTTGGAAGTTACGGGAAAAGGTTTAAATCTTGAAGAAGGTGTCAAGAAGATGACACTTCTATACAAGATTACCTACAAAACCCTTACTTCCTCAATGGAACCGAAAGCATTGGTACAATCCCCCAAAGGAAAAACCATGCTTATCGAGACCAACATCAATAAATCCTCTGTCAGTGTCCCAAAGATGCTTTCATGGGATAACCTTACCAAAAACCCTTCTTGGACAATTGAAAATGCCTTCGTCCCCAAGAAGAAAGAAAAGGAACTCTCTCACATCATCGAGCACCCAGATGGGAAAGTAGAAATCAAATTCGATGAGGAAGAACCTCGTTTCCCAATCCTGAAGGAAAACATGAACAAAAAGGAGTTCATGAGTTCCAGACCAAGCACCTCTGGTATCAGACCAGAGTCTCTTCAAAGTATTGGAAGATCTGG
>JAETGN010000026.1:0-36539 GCA_017139565.1 Luffa aegyptiaca | reverse complement strand
AATACTTGATTTCATAGTTAAAAGTTATAATCTTCCGGTTTTTTTTAGTTCAACAACATCTGGAATAATACTTGATTTCATAGACTCATCATCTGGAATAATACTCATCTTTTTTTTTTTTTTAAATGAATTACATACTCATCTTCAATAGTGAAGAAACATTCAAAAGGAAATGGTGAAAAAAGAATTAAAAAATGCAAACAGTATAACAAAAATGGAATTAATTTAAATAATCAAACAATTATAAATAGAAAATAAATTTTATTAAGTTAATAAGTGCTAAATCTTTAAATTTTTGCTCTCTCTCTCTCTCTCTCTTTTTTTATTAAAAAAAAATTGCTATCTCAAGATTAAACTAAAATTTAAAGTTTAAAATGTGTAATCTCAAAATTTTAAAATTAAGTATGTAAAAATTAAAGGATAACACTGGAGAGTTTAAATTTGAATAAAGTAACTAGATATGAATTTAAATTTGAATAAGAAGTAAGTTATAAATTAAAGAAGAATTTCCAACTAACATATTTTCTAGGTAATTTAAGCAACAAAATAAATTAGATAAATAGATATACGTGTAACTATTTATTTTATAGTTAAAAGGTTGCTTACAGCAACTCTTCTAAAAAATTGACCAACTCCTTTTTCTTCAATAAAAGAGTTTTAAGATTTAAAGACACAGGGATTATGATTTTTAAAAAAATAAAATTAGAGACAAAACTTTATTCCACACTGGCAGCAAGAACAACCAGGGTAGAAGACACCCTTTCTCCCTTAGTTATGTATTCCATAGTCCTTTTACCATCTAATAATTAATTGGTGAAATCTCTACCCGACAAGAAAATCTTCTACCCAAACTCCAACTTCTTTTTTACTTTAGTTAATTCCAACCAACGAGGTTTAAGCTAAGTTAAGCGACAACCTCGAGCCTTCCAAGAAAAGATTCAGAATCTCTCAAATCTCCTTAAAGTTGCACCCACATCAAGGCAAAAAATAATGGTGTCGTCAGCATATTGGAGAATGAAAACTTTCACCCTATCCTTTACCCACACTTAAAAGCCTTTTAAATTTCTTCTTTTAATACAAATTGCACCATGCATGTGAGAGTGCCTCCAATGATGGTAAAAAGAAAGGAAGGAAGTGAGGCCTCTAGTAGCCATAAATTTTCCTCTTGACTTTTAATTAATAAATAGGGTCGGTTGCAAGGATAGCAATATGGACCAAAGTAATTGCAAATCTAGCAGCCCACAAAAAAATTGCAAAAATGGCAAAATCTGATGGTCTGTATGTTGCATTTACTAAAATACCCCTCCAGATTTTTTATCACTGATCAAGATTTTCTATCAGTGATAGAACTTTTCTATCACTAATAGACATCTATAAGTGATAGAAGATTTCTATTAGTGTTAGAAATCTAATAGAAATCTTCTATCACCATTGAAAAATTATAAGTGATAGAAGATAGATATTTTTCTACCAATGATAGAAAAATTTTCTACCACTGATAGAAGATTTCTATCCGTGATAGATATTTTTCTATCAATGATAGAAAGATTTTCTATCCCCTCTATCAGTGTTCGGTGTTCTATCAGTGTTTGGTTGTTGTTGTTTGGTTTTCTATCAGTGTTTGGTTTTTGCTTTCCAATGTTTGATTTCTATAACTATTCGTTTTTTCTTTATTTTTCAGTGCTCGATTTCACCATGTATCACCATCACTGATAGAAACAAAAGATCTGCTATCAGTGATATCTTCTATCACTAATAGAAAAACTTTCTATGAGTGATAGAAAATCTTTCAATCACTATCACTAATAGAAAAACTTTCTATGAGTGATAGAAAAACTTTCTATGAGTGATAGAAAATCTTTCAATCACTGATAGAAAGATTTCTATCCCTTTCAATCTCTATAAAACTCCTCCTTCTCCCTTCTCTTATCATCAATTTCTCAAATCAACACCATCCCATCCGATTGCATCTCAAGAATTATGCCATGGTTAACCAAGATCTCAAGAACAGCAATAAATATTGAAAATCAACCAAACGAAAAGAAAAGCACGAAGAGAAAGTTGAACACTTAAAGGAGGCGAGACCTCATCAAAACCAAAAAAGAAAAAACAAAATGTATGTACAAATATACACTGTTGGTTTTTATCAGCGATAGATTTTTATCATGATAGATTTCTATCAGTGATAGAAATCTATCACTGGACTTCTATTCTATCAGCGATAGATTTCTATCAGTGAATAAAATTCTATCTCTGGTAGAACTCTATCACTAGAGTGACAGAATTCTATCGATGATAGATTCTATCAGCCAACGGTAGAGTTTCTATCGCCGATAGATTCTATCAATCAACGATAGAAATCTATCAGCGATAGAGTTTTATAACTGATAGATTCTATCAACAAGCAATAGAATTCTATCGCTCTATCATTGATAGAAAATACTCAATATCAACCAAACGAAAGAAAATAATGAAAAAAAAGAGGAAAAAAACAGGGCAAAGAAGAAGACGAAGAAGTTGATCAAGAACAAAAGAAGAAAAACCTGGAAAAGAAATAGAGAAAAAAATAAGAAAACAATCAAAGCTGGAAAATGATCCACGAGAAGAAGAAACCAAATAGGAAAAAGAAGACATAAGAAAAATAGAAATAAGACAAATATGGAATTTCCTAGCTTTCGACCGAAGAAGAGCTTATTGAAATCCACGAGAAGATGCGATCGAAACCAAAACGAGAAAAACAAAAGAAGAAGAAGAAACTGACGAAGAAGAAACCAAATCGAGAAAAAAAAAAGAAGAAGAAGAAGAAGAAGCTGATGAAGAAAACCAATCGGAAAACGAAAAAAAAAAACTGCAAAAGGAGGCAAGGAGGATGAGGAATTAAGAACGTACTGGAAAGATCACCAGGGACAAGATTGGGATTTAGAAAAATGATTTTAAAACTTTGCTATATTTGCAATTTTTTATAAAACTTGCTATATTTGCAATTAGCTACTAAACTTTTGCCACCCATTACAACTATCCTAATAAAAATGGTGAAGTTTGTGGTCTTCAAACACCTTTTAATCCACTCCCTCCAAGTTCTTCCAAAGCCTTTCCAACTCTAGAATTGCATCGAGGAAATTCCAATCTACTTTTTCATGTCTTCTCTATCAAGGGCGGATGCACGTTGGGTCGGGACCACGTGCCCCCTCAGCTTTTAAATTATATATATATGTGTATTAGATTTTCCAAAACATTTTGGATATAATCTACTTGCAATGTTGGTTTGGGGTCAAAGTTTAATGCACTTTTTTTTCTTTTTTTTTTCTTTCCTTTTTCCTTTTCTTTTAATTTTATTTGAGATTATTCTTTTTATTTTATTGTTTTAATTGTTAAATTTTAGTTTTTTTCTTTTTATTTTTCCTTTTCTTTTAATTTTAGTTTAGATTATTCTTTTAATTGCTTAAATTTTAGTTTACTTTTCAATTTTTCTCACACATATACTCATATAAAAATATAAAAATGTTTCCAATCTCTAGTAATTTATTTTAGAAAAAAAGTTCTCAAAAAAAATAATTTTAGAAAAATTAAGGACAAAAAAACATCCTTTTATTTTCTAAAAAAATTGATAAATATTTCAAGTTTCATTATTTACTTTTAAAATTGGGTGGTTAATTCTACAATGGATTTTTATAAATTTATAATTAATATTACTTAGTCTGAATATTATATACCAGTATTTAAAATTATATTTATATAAAAGTTAAGTAAAAAGTTTAGTTCCTAAATTTTCAAATTTGTATTTAATAGGTCTCTAAACTTTCAATTTTGTGTTTAATAAAAATTTAAGAAATGGCTAATAGAAGTATAAACTTGTAAATTTTGAATTTAATTGGTCTATTATATATTCAAAATTTTTAAAAATTAATTGTTTTATTAAACATAAAATTGAATTTTATATGTAACTGAATCTCATACTTTAAATTTTGAAACTAATAGATATATTAATTTTTTTTAAAAAAAAAATAGATACATTAATTTTGAAAATTGTTCAATAGGACATGTTAGGCTTAAAATTAAATTTTATGTTTTACATTTATTTCTAAAAATTTTTAAATATGTAAGAGACCTATTAGATACGATTTTTTTTTTTTTTTTATGTAAAAAACCAATTTTCATTGAGAAAAAAATGAAAGAATACAAGGGCATACAAAAAAAAACCAACCCACAAAAAGGCCTCCCTTAAAGGAATGGTCGCCAACTCAAAATGATAGAACCTAGCGTATAATTACAAAAGCCTTGGACACTAAGGTCCAAAGAGAAACATAAAGTCTAGTGAGGGCCCATACATCAGAAGGATCTCTCTCAGTACCACGAAAAACCCTATTGTTTCTCTCACCCCAAAGACCCTATAAAACAACGCACACCCCAGCTAACCATAAAAACCTCCCCTTATCGCGAAACGGTAGATGGAGGAGGAACTCCTGGATCATCTCCTTGTAGTCTCTTAATCGTCTTGCTTGAATCCAGAACGCGTCAAAAAAGAAACTCCACACCGAACGGGCAAATTGGCAATTCCACAGGATATGGTCCAAATCTTCTTCTACCTTCCGACATAAGATGCAACAGAACGGGCCAACCAACGAAGTCATCTTCCTCGAGAGCTTATCGATCGTATTAACTCTTCCATGGATAACTTGCCAGGTAAAGAACCTTACCTTCCTCGAGATTTTTACTCTCCAAAGAATAGAAAAGATGAACTCACTATGGGGAGAAGGGTTGAGAAACCACCGAGAAAGAGACCGACAAGAAAATCCCTCAGCAGGGTTAAGACTCCAACAACGAACTGCGGGGATAAAAGCCCTAGCGCAGCGGAATTTATCAGAGGACCTAATCGAATTAAACGTCGATTGGAATACCAATACGACGACAAACAGATCACAGCAGTATAACAATATTTAATGTTGCTGTAAAGGTTATAAAAACATGCTCAAAATAAATTAAAAACACCCTGGATCAATATACTAATTGATCCTAGTGATCAAGTATCAAAGAAACTTACTTTGCTTGAAGACCTTGATCGTTTCACCAGTTCCCTTGATGGAATCACACCAAAAACAGCAGCAAAACTACCTTTCTTTTGTTGTAAATTTCTCCACAAACACCACCAATTGGCTACACCGATATACTCAATGGATCATGGTTGAGGGGCTTGTGGGACCAACTAGTTTCTTAGGGATTTTTAGAGTTTTGGTCCCTGTGATTCTTGGAAAAAAACGCAGAGAGTCTGAGTGAGAGAGAGGGAACCTCACGCCTAAGCCAGAGAGAAAAGGGATTATCGACAAAAACTGAGGGAGTGGTTATTCATCGGATGAAAACTTCACACTTCCTAAAATAACTCCCCTTCACGCGTGAGAATTAAGTTAGTGGAAGACCAATCAGTTCACATAACTGATAAATTAATTAATAATTAGAATTATTAATTAATTAATTAAATTAACGTTTAATTTAATCATGTTTTACATAAATGGTCTACATAACCTAAAGTTTTAATGCAATTCAATTAAATCAAATTAAATTAAATTAAATTAAAACAAATAATTAATTAATTCACCAATTAATTAATATTATAATTAAATATCATATATTTAATTTTATTTCTCTCAAATAAACTATAGTATTAATGTGCATCAAATGGACATTAATTATAATCTATAGTTTTAATACGAATCCAATTCATATTTTAAACTTAATATTCGAACCCTTTCGAATATTCAATTCTCCCTTAGAAATTTACCTCTACGCCCTAAATGAGCTACCAGTGGGACTTAATGGACCTACGATCAGAAGTTTCAACGATATGAGATTAATTGGCTAAACTCATTAACCAAGTTAATCAATGTTCGTTAACTGTGGTTCACTCCACTATAGAACCACAGCTGCACTCTTCTCACTGCAGATATTTTTCTGTGTCCACGGATATCGACCATCAACAGCAAGTCAGCCCTTCACGTGTGTTCGTACCCCAGCTAGGTCAAATTATCGTTTTACCTCTGGGTTACCTCTTTATCCTTAAGTCCCAGTGCTCCTCTAATGAACAACCTGTTTGAGGTCCAACCAGAAAACAGAAGTCCCTCTCGTGCCATAGAGAGGGTAGGACCCATCGTTCAAGACCCGAAGACACCACTTAAGGGAACACACCTCTACTTACCCTAGAGTCGGAAAGGAGTGAATTCCATCTTGTGTGATTATGTTCCCAGCTCCCCACTCAGTCTTGTCCCCAAAATGGTAGGCTTATTGAGTCGGCGTGCAGGCCACTCTCACCCATAAAAATCAAAGGACAATCCCTCACAGACAGGAGTTCATAATCCACTCAGGATTGAGACCAAGTTGCCTAGGTCATCCTAGTGAAATAGAAACCAAACTAACTAACTGTGTTACAGCTAGTGGTTAACTATTTCGCGGTCCGGTCTTATGCAAACTCATTGCATAGGATACCCCCACTCGCATGTCCACTACATGAACGAGTTGGATCATTACGTTTGTATCATAATACAAAGCGGGTCGTATCCATAGTGTCACCAGGATAAGGTACCCAGCCTTATCCCTATACTATAGACCCTTTAGGTTGTATCTTGAACATTGATCCTCGTATGTCCCTACATACTAGTTCAAGTCTCATACTAACAGCCTAGGATGTTTAGTTTATTGGATTAGGGGTAATAAGACAAGATTACTCAATACAAACAATATAAATGAACAATGCATCATTTTATTAATGTTCGGTCAAATGTTACATTTACTATCTACGAGTTTTAGGGCATAAAACCCAACACGAACATCCCTTCTTCCCTCCCTAAACTGGCAATCCCCTATCAAAGATAAGAGATTGATGACCTCCGTCGTTTCCCTATTGGTCAAGTGACGACGGAAACCCAACGAAAAGGATAATAAGCTCCCTCTATGATTAAGAACATCGGAAATCGAATGACTTTTCATTGAGGACAAGCGATAAAGATTAGGGAATTTAGAGCCGAGAGAACTATCTCCCACCCACTTGTCCTCCCAAAAATAAGCTACCATCCCCTACCTGAACATGAACCAAGCCTGAAAAAGAAGGGAGCTCGAAAGCGATCTCTCTCAATGGATTCCTAGACATACCCTTGACCCCTCCCGTCAGCCATTCATGGGGGTGAATGCCATACTTACTCACAATAATACGATGCCATAAGGATGTAGACTCGAGGGGGAACCGCCACAACCACTTAGCTAATAAGGCTCTGTTACGAATCTTTAAGTTACCTAATTCCAGCCCACCACTACTGACAGATTTCCCAACCACCTCCCAGCTAACAAGATGCGAACTCCTCCCCTCCTCAACCCCCTCCCATAAGAAATTCCTCATGAGTCTCTCTAGCGTCTTACACACACCATTAGGAGCCCTAAACAGAGAGAAGAAATAAACGGGGATACCACTCAACACAGACTGAATGAGGGTCATTCTTCCGCCTTTGGAGAAAAAGCTTCTCTTCCAAGAGGCTAATCTTTTCCTCACTTTCTCCTCCACAGGGGACCAGAACGAAGAGATTTTTGGGTTATGACCTAAGGGGAGACCCAAATACGAAGAAGGAAAAGTCCCTACTTCACACCCCACCAGGTTCGCCCAGTCTATAGTTTTCTCAGGATCACAATTTAAGCCTAAGATTTGGCATTTCCTTCTATTAATCCTCAGACCTGACAACTCCTCGAAGAAGGCTAAGATGTGATTTAAGATTCAGAAAGATTCCTCCTTTCCAGAACAGAAGAAGATGGTGTTGTCAGCGAATTGGAGATGGGATAGTGGAACGAGGTCCCTACCCACCCTAAAACTCTCGAGAATGCCCCTTTTACTCCTTTCGACACCATCCTACCAAGGGGATCGACAACAAGAAGAAAGAGAAAAGGCGATAGAGGATCACCTTGTCTAAAGCCTCTCGTGGCTGCTATACGACCCTTGGGACAACCATTAATAAGGATGGAGTATTCCACCGATCTAACACAACCCCAAGTCCAAGATCTCCACTTAAACCCAATATATCAGACTAAACCCTATTAGATACAAAATTGAAACAAAATTGAAACTTCAAGGATCTATTAGACATAAAATAAAAACTCAAGGACTTATTAGACACTTTTTAAAGTTTATGGACCATATAAATACAAATCTAAAGGTTCATAAACTAAACTTATTTTTAAGTTCATATGAATTTGTGCCCCCAACCTAAAGTTATGATCCGCCACCGTTCTCTAAATTGAGTTTTAAGAGGAAACCTTTTTTTCTTTTAGCTTTTCCAATCCTCAACCATTTCAAAAGCCACTAGAATTGCATCTAGAATCTGCCTACCTTGAACCATGGTTGACTGGCA
This sequence comes from Luffa aegyptiaca, assembly GCA_017139565.1. NCBI lineage: Eukaryota > Viridiplantae > Streptophyta > Magnoliopsida > Cucurbitales > Cucurbitaceae > Luffa > Luffa aegyptiaca. The sequence continues at coordinate 28,155 of JAETGN010000026.1, read as the reverse complement.
ATTGCTCATTGTACTAGGGAGGACCTTCTTTAACCGCGTTCAACAAGCACCTTAACTGGAGATTGAACTAATTGGTCAAAAGTCACTGACTTTGGAAGCTTTATTTTTCTTGGAATTAAGCAAACATAGGTTTTGTTTGTTTGCTTATTAATAATACCATTTTCAAAAAAAATCTTACAACACTTCTAATATTTCAGACTACAAAATGCTCCAAATTTTTTTATAAAATTCCCCTGTCATCCGTGAGGGCATGGAGATTTATAGTTGTCCAAATCTCTGATTGCATTGAGAATTCCCTCCACTTCAAAAGGTCTTTCTAACCTTGAGCTTCTTTGACTGTCGATTGACACCCAATCAATTCCATCAACGGTAAAACAAGGCCCTTCATCCATCGTATGAAGCCTCTGAAAGAAGCCAATTAAAAAACTTCCAAACCCATTTTCAAGGGTAGAAATGAAGGCTCAGTTCCTTCTGGCTCACTAGTGAAAAACTTTCTCTGACATCCATGTGAATATGAATAGATGAAAACTATAGGTAATTTGTGCATTTCTTCAATATATGAGGACCAAAAGAATATCAATATTAGGAGAGTTCTTTTTTCCTATCCAGACACATTTAGACGGAAAACATGAGAGAAGTGAGGAGAAAATTTTATCCACAAAATTGAGTAGAGAGAACCCACAACAAAACTTAAAAAATTTCGATTGCATTAATTTTCATCGAGAAAGAATTTACGATGAGGAGAAAAAAAAAGTAGCATTTTTCAATAAGAGTATTTTTGAAATTTTTTGAAAGTTCAAGGATATTTTTTAAACTGAAACTTTAACGGTTTCCATTCAAAAAATTAACAGCAAGGGTATTTCTGAAACATTTTTTAAAATTCAGAGGTATTTTTGAAACTTTTCAAAGTTTAGGGACATTTTTTAAACAAACCCCATAGTTCAAGGGTATTTTTCATAATTTAGCCAAAATTAAATAGGGGACAGAGACAGAGATGCATCTTCAGTGAGTGAATATTTCTAGTATACTGTTTTTTTTAATGTGTAAAGAAAGAAGAGAGCCACAAAGCAAACTAAACAAACTAAACAGTGTAATCGGAAGCAATATCTTTTATCAACTCGGGAGGATGCATTCCGTAGCCTTATTCGCCAAACCATAGCCAAACCATTCTAGCCCACTTGCACTTCTGTGAGGTCGATGTGGGATTCCACGAAGGTCTCATACAATCACCTTCAACCCTTGTGCTATAGCCCTCATCTCCAGTGATTTCTTTGCACCCGCCTTCAATAATTTTGCCATTATTCTATATTAATTATATTGTACATTCAACAATTCTTGTATCCATCATTTTATAACATACCCAAAATTGTTAGAATTTCATAAAGTACTATCTTCTTTGAATGTAAAGCCAAACGCATCGGATAATAATACAAATGAAAAGCTACCAACTCACAATAATACTCGTCTATCCTCACTAAACACAACAAAATTGAGAATTTCTAAAATAATCTACAAAAACAAAACCACAAGTCCCAATGCCATTCATATTATGGCATTGAATCCTATGGAGGGGCATTCATTCATATATATTATCCTAATTGGTAAGTAGTAAATAATGAGATTTCCTGTGTGTTGGAGATTTTAGGCGGATTCAACGTCAGAATTATCTGGTCCATCAATATAAAGTTCATAGTCACCAGGGCTCCATCTGCACACCAAATTCAGCCGAAAAGTTGCCATCCTTATACCCAACGCACGCTGCAACCATATCAAATCAAACATCTCAGTCATCCCCCAAAATATAAAATGCCTATAATTACTTAAGTGCCTATAACAAGAGTGCTTTTCTAAAAGTACTTGTTCTAAAAGCATCTCCAAACACACCCTTAATTCTTAATTTGAGATGGGAATTGGAAGCAACAAAAAATGCTACTTCCACCAACACATCTTATTCTCAAAATAACAAACCAAGAAACAAGCCTATCGAACCTCGTTTACAAGTCAAATCAAATTCAATACATATTTGAGGAAAGAGAAAGTCATGACATGATACAAACCAGTATGCCAGCTGACTCCGGTGATAGAGACTTGCCCTCCTCACATACAACGAAGTCTGATACAAGTTCCACCACACCTGCAATTCCTCAACAATTCTGATTTATAACCAACATTTTATTTACTATAAGTAATAAGTAGGGCTTGCAAGCACGTGTGTATTTACTGACCCTTATTCAAACGAACAGGCAAACCCAACTTCCGTAGAGAAGGCTCCATCTCATGGCTAAACTGCTCCAGAGGACCTTCCTTAAGCTCAACCTAATATCATTAAAACTTCAATAAAGCAACCAACCACCAAGTTCATGCATATTATAACACATGATATAAGATGATACTAGACCTTTTTGTTGAATCATTATTCATTACACTCAAAAAGTGCAATCAGTTTTAGAACCATGAAAAATAAAAATCAGTTTATTATAAAAGAAAACTCAATAAATGTCATGTGTTCGATGGGGCAGAAACCTTTTCTGTGGCTGCACTTCCAGTCCTTGCATAATCATAATCCACATACTCATTAAATAACCTGTATAACAAAACATTAAAAATTAAATCAAGCATTATTGTAAAACAAAGCAAATACCCGAGCATTTCCTTTTAAGCATTTTACTAATTCTGAAAGTCCCTTCTTATAGAATTGAAATGTCAACAACCCATTAAGAGAATCTTACTACTGACAATAACAATCTTCTTTTGTTTCTGTTCTGGGTTGGGGGTTGGGTTGCAAAACTGTAATCATAATCCAGATTGTAAATTTTTATTGAATTTGGCACAGAAAAATAGTCATAACTATGCGATATTATGAAGTTGGAAAATTGTTGTTTTCACTTTGAAGACATACCAATGTCAATTTTTGTTTTCAACTTCAACTTCAAAGATTAACTTTTTCTTTTCTATTCCTTCCTTTTCAACACCAAAGACAATTTTTTTTTTTTTTCATTTTAACACGTCTTTCCCAAATGAAAATTTCATAATTTTGCATTCATAAATATGGAAATTTTATGAGCACAATTTATCGGATATTTCAATTACTAAACTAAAAACAGAATGCATAGTGAATTAAATTTAAATACTGTGGTATTTAAATTGAAAAAGGAAATAGCAACTATACAATTTATCACTTTTGGCAGAGCTTGCCAATGTTAAAAATAGAGCATGTCTGGTTTACCTCTCAACCTCTTCTTTTGGTAAGTTTGTTGAACAAAGTCCAGTATTTCCATGCAGAAGCTGAAAAATTGAAGAGTGGATGTTACTTCCCAAAGGCTACAGAAAAGGAACACTCAAACTATATGCAATGTGAAAAAAGAGATTCACCTTAGAAACCTTGTAAAGGCCTGGTCGAATCTCATCAGAAGCAGTTCGACCAAGAGAAACCTGCATGACTTTGTTTGCTCCAAAAAACAATCTATCCATTGGAAAAAATAATAATAATAATAAATTTTGGAACCCACATAATGTATTCAGTCAGGTCAGGTCAGGTCACATCATTTCATTAGAGAAATAGAGAGGTTATGCATGATATCTCAAAATGCCACTCAACTGCAGCATCATTTCAAAAATTGCACTAAACAAGATTCATAACCAGAATATCCCGATTAGCCTCATTAAACATTTCTACAATTTAAAAATATCAACAAGCATCCGAGGCCTAATACAATAATGTACAGCTAAAAATATTTCAAAGGTCAGGTAATATAATTTTCATAACAATGATGAAAAAGGAAAAATAATAGAGAAAACATGTTATGAAAGAGTACAAATCTACACAAGCTGCAGCCCCAGGTGAGACCACACCAAGCACAAGGTAATGAAGGTTGTAAACCCTTTTTTCAGTGACACTTTTTAAAACAAGGAGAAGGTTGGTCTGCAATCGTAGAAACAAATGCTACATTGAGTGTCATACAGCAATTCTGTTAGTTACCATAACCTGCTACAACTCTTGTTTTCAGTCGCAAGGGCAACAGCATATTATCATCTTTTCTCCTAAAACATGCTATTCATTATTTTCATCTTTCCCCATGCTTCTCAGAAGCCAACCAAACAACATAAAGGAAGTAATATTCTCATCACTAATCAATATTTGAAATGATGCAGCAAATATATAATAAAGTACGAAAATACAACTTGCCTGCTAGTTGACTTTAGCTGCTCCCTGAGTTCCTTGAACTTGAGGTTTCGCATGTTCTCAACGGTGAAAACATAAATTGAGTTGTAATTTTCCACAGCCTGCCTGATCAGATCCACCATTGATTTCTTATGTTCCCTTCCTTTTTTCTTGGTTTTTGATAAAGTAACTGCATTTATCCCACCGAAAAGTTAGTCAAAACACTAATCTGCAATAGACTAAGTTGTTCATATTTTTCCTCTTTCCTTTAAGTTTTCCCACACAAGTTTGACAATGAATACTAGCACCACAAGTCCTTTAAATTCTTAAATTGCCTCAGACAAAACTTTTGAAAAGAACTACCTTATTAACTAACCCATAATTTAACAAGAACCTTGAATTATAAGAACAAATTTTAGCATCTTTCTATGTTAAAGAGAGTTATTAAGTTCTCCTAGGTTTACTGTTGCTTGGTTTCTATTTAACAACATTCATTAGCCTACTAAATATTGTTTCAATTCTTATCTAGAAATTAATCTCAGTTAATAAATACGGGAACTTTAGACATCATGTTCCCTAGGTTGTAAGCAACTCTACATTTTGCATACAGATGGAACCTTTCACCTTGGCCAGCTCTTGACAACACCTTATACTAAAATGGTTCTTCCATCAAATTAGAAGGCTCACACTATCTTGCTACCACTCCTATCACAGTTTATCATTGACAGAGAGTAAAAAAAAGATACCAAGCTACCTTATAAAAAACATTTGCTCCGAGGAACCTTACAAAACTGAAATACTTGAGTCGTTACTCCATATTAAAAACATACTAACACACAATTAAACTTGAAACCAAACAAGTTTGGGGACCTGAGTTAAAATCCAATAGTAGATAGCTATCTAGGTTATTAAAATCCTAAGAGTTTTGTAGGATTCAACTTCTTGTGGAAACATGGCATGAATATGTTGGAAGTGATTAAAACGGACCTGGTCTATCACGCTTCGACTTGGGCATCTTCAATAGCTACAAATATACCTGCTTTACACCAACAGATTCGTAAGTTCCAACCGCGGAACGAGAGAGAGAGTGACAGTGGGCGCGAAGGAAGCGGCTACTCGGTGAGTATAAAAGTGAGTGATGGCGGGACACAAAATTAAAAGTTCAGGAACCTATTAGAAACTTTTTAAGTTTAGGGACCAAATTGTGGGCTAAACTTGTAATAAAACCTTTAATTTATTAATTTTCAATTTAAACCTTTAATTACTATCTTATTACTTATCCACATATTTCATTAATAACTTGCAGTAACCATCAATGACGACATACACAAAATAAACAGTAAATACAGTAAGAAAAAATAACATCAAGAAATCATAAATAAATAAACAAATAAGGAAGCATTAACCCATCCCAACTACACATCTCTACAGCCTGAGTAAGGAAAGAACTCTATCACTTAAGAGTTCAGAGTTGAAACTTTCGCATGAGAGATGAGTCTTTAAAGTTCAGATCCTTTTGGTCGCTATATTCACGAGTGAAAGATATCGTATGTGAATAAAAATTCATGAAAGGCATTTTTGTAACAAGAAAAAAGGGGGAAATCCCCCAAAATTCATAGCAGTGCACCAGGTTCAAATTGAATCCCCACAAGACCCTTCTCAAATACAATTCTAAAACCATTTACATTCTGAATGACAACTAAGTAGATAAAACTCACATGAACAAGACAAATAGAACTACAACGTATCTAGTATGTCAAGGCATGAAGTACATATACTTGAACCAATCCTGTAAATCTCAGAAACATCACAACAAGAGAAACATGGAATTAGAGGGGGATAGAGAGAGACTTGGGGAAGGAGTTACCGGACGCGAAGGAGCGAGGCGGCGAAGGAGCGAAGCGGCGACTGTGAGAGGATTAAGAGAGAGTGACGACTGGACGGAAGGTCTTTGGGTCGCGGAATGGGATATTCCAATTCCACATAATTAGGGTTTTGTGTGCCAAAATTACCTAAATGCACTTTCTTTTTCTTTTTTCTTGTTTTTTTAAAAACTAATATTTTAGTTTTGATGAACTCTCTTTTTCTTCCTTTTTTAGCTTTTTTCTTTTTTGTAGTTCTTTTTAGTTTAACCATCTCTCACGTTTTGGTTGATAATATATATTTTAATGAGTTGAATTATATTTAAATTGATAATTAAATTACCAATTTAGTTCTTATGTTTTGAAATATTTAGTGCTATCTATAATTTTATGCTAGTACAAATTCATCAAAGGTTAAATCTATAATTTAAAAGTACAAAATTTACATATAATAAAATAGATTTTTAAGACCTATTGGATATAAAATTGAAAATTCATAAATCTATTATACATTATATACATTAAGTTCAAAAACTCATTAGACAAAAAATTCGAAGTCTAGAGAGATCATAGACACTTTTTAAATTTTAAAGATCTATTAAACGCAAATTTGAAAATTAAAAAACTAAGGTTCTGTTTGATAACCATTTGGTTTTTTGTTTTTGAAAATTAAGCCTATAAATACTACTCTCACCTACAAATTTCTTTGTTTTCCTAATACATTCTTTCCATGTTTTCAAAAACCAAGCCAATTTTTTAAAACTAAAAAAAGTAGTTTTCAAAAACTTGTTTTTGTTTTTGGAATTTGGCTAGGAATTCAAATGTGCCCTTGACAAAGATGAAAACCATGATAGGAAAATTGAGAGAAAACAAGCATAATTTTCAAAAACCAAATGGTTATCAAACGGTGCCTAAACTTGTAATTTAACCTTCATATAAATATCTATATATATACACAAATGTGGAAGGAACTTTTTCTGGACAATAATATCCTTCAAAATTTGTTTAATACCTAATTCATCCTTTATTTTAAATATAAAAATTATAAAATATAAAATTTGGCGTTTACCTCCTCTAAAAACTTATTATTATTAATTATTAAAAAAAAGTGAACCTTAATTATTTTTTTTTATTAATGTCTTGAACCCACTCATCTATTTAATGCACAAATTAAATCCATAATTAAACAATTATTGATTCAATTCCATTTCCAAGGTATAAATATCTCTTCTCCCGACCCGAAAGAAACCAAGGACAAATGGACTCTTTTAGGGAAGTTATAGACTTTTGCAAACTTAAGGACTTAGGCTTCAACGACAGTAAATTCACTTGGAGAAAATTTGGGAGGAACTCGACCAGCACCTTGGAGAGACTGGATAGATATTTTGCTAATAGTGAGTTTATGGAGAAATTCAACCGAGTGGAAGTTATTCACAGGAATAGACACCATTCATACCATTCCCCTATCGTGGTGGTTTTGTAGTCAAACAAATACAAAGCTTCCAAGGACTGGCAAACCTTCCCCACCAGATTTAAAAGAAAAGTGGGCAAACATGGAGGAGTGCAGGGAGATTGTGAAAGAGAATTGGGAAGGGAATAACCGCTCAAACCAGTATTCGCTCAATAGGAAAATTGTGTCCTGCCTAGAGAAGCTCAAAGCCTGGGATAAGGATAGGTTGAAGGGTTCGATCAAGACAACCATCTCTAGAAAAGAAGCATAAATTAAAAATTCTGAGCGGTCTAATGACCCTATCAGCAAGGTTCAGACCAGGAAGTTGGAGACCGAGTTGGAGATCCTGCTAGAAGAAGAGGAAAAGCATTGGAGAATAAGATCTAGAGAAGATTGGCTCAAATGGGGGGATAGGAACATGAAATGGTTCCATTCCAAAGCGAGTGCCAGAAGAAAGAGAAATCACATGAAAGGTTATCATGGACGAAAAAGGCATCTGGGTGGAAGACAATAAGAAGATGGAAGAAGTGGCAACCAAATATTTCAATGACTTGTTTCAATCCTCACAACCCAATACCGAAGCTATAGAAAAAATAGTAAACGGGCTATCTAAGAAGCTTTCTGAAGAGCAAATAATAGCTTTGGAGAGGCAATTTTCGAGGGTAGAGATTGAGATTGCCATAAAGAACATGAGTCCCACTAAAGCCCCAAGTCCTGATGGGGCGAACGCTCTCTTTTATCAAAAGTACTGGAACATTGTGGGGGATGAGGTCACAGGCATATGCTTGAAAATTCTGAATGAGGGGCTGGACATTGGTCCCATTAACAAAACTTCCATTACCCTTATCCCAAAGAATCACCACCCCAAGAAGTTGGAAGAATACAGGCCTATCAGTTTATGCTGCGTGGTTTACAAAATAATAGCAAAAGTGATCACCAACATGCTTAAGAAAATTTTAGACTCCATCATTTCTCCTAATCAGTCTGCATTTATTCCAGGGAGACTCATCACGGATAATGTGGTGGTGGGGTTTGAGTGTATCCATGCTTTGAATAATAGAAGAAAGGGGAGTATTGGTCTAGTAGCTCTGAAGCTAGACATGAGTAAGGCTTACGACAGAGTTGAGTGGATTTTCCTTAGACGTGCCTTGGGAGGGATGGGGTTTCCTATCAGATGGGTCAATAGAATCATGAATTGTGTCGAGTCAGTAAAATACCCAGTTCTCATCAATGGCAGTCCAGGAGTGGAATTTAAGCCAAATAGGGGCCTAAGACAAGGAGGCCCTCTGTCTCCCTATTTGTTCCTCATTTGCGTCGAAGGTCTTTTGACTTTGCTTAAAAGGGAAGAATCTCTTTCTAATATCTTTGGCATTCAAATTAACAAACACTGCCCAGTTATAACCCATCTCTTTTTTTTCAGATGATAGCTTAATCTTTTTCAAAGCGAACGAGGAGGAAGCCAGCTGCATCAAAGAGATCCTTAGAGACTATGAACAAGCTACGGGACAACAAATTAATCTAAACAAGTTTGTGTGTATGTTCAGCAGGAACACTAAAACCGACAGTGCAGATAGAATCAGTAGAAGGTTGGGAGTCATCCAAGATAACTCCTTTGGGGTCTATTTGGGGCTCCCAGTGCAAACGGGAAGAAACAAAGGTGTTTTGTTTAAAAGAGTTAAAGAAAGAGTTTTGAAAGCCCTGCAAGGCTGAAAAAGGAAGCTCTTCTCTTCGGGATGGAAAGAAATCCTCATTAAAGCAATAGCCCAAGCTATTCCCACATACACCATGTCTTGCTTCAGGCTCCCCAAGACCATATGTAACGACATTAACAAAATTTGTACTAGATTCTAGTGGGGTTCCTCGGAGGAAAAAAAGAAAGCTCATTGGATGAGTTGGAAGAAGATGTGATCTAGCAAAGGTAAGGGGGGCTTGGGTTTTCGAGACCTAGAGCTTTTCAATAAGGCCATGCTTGCAAAGCTTAGTTGGAGAATTATCAAGCATCCTAATTCATGGCTAAGACTCTTAAAGGAAAATACTTCAAGGATGGAGATTTTCTCGGGGAAAAATCTAAGAACAACGCCTCTCTTGTTTGGAGAAGTGTTGTTTAGGGGAGACCTCTTTTTGAGAAAGACATTAGATGGAAAGTGGGGAACGGGAACCTCATAACCATTGACAAAGATCCTTGGCTTACTAGACAAGGATCAATGGTGCCGATTTGGGTTAAAGAGGACCTGAAAGGAAAAAGAGTGAAGGAAATTCTCAACCCCGATGGATCCTGGAATGAGAAAGTTGTCAATGATGCTTTCCTCCCTGATCAAGCGATCACATTCTGAGCATTCCAAGAGGGAGAGCCACGCAAGGAGATGAAATCATATGGAGTTTAGATTCAAAAGGAATTTTCTCGGTGAAGAGTTGTAAGACCCAATTGTGGCCTTCTAGCTTTTGCACAAATGCAAGTGATATATGGGTTAGGTGATTTTGAAAATTTTGAAAAAGAAGAGTGTTTGAAATAAAATAGAAGTAGATGAAAATTAGAAATGATGAAGTACAACTTGGGTAAGAAATTAATTTGCAAAATAAGTGAGAAGAAATTGGATATCTATGTTGGAAAGGAAGTGAGTTGGAAAAATTAATAATAATAAGAAGAATATATTCAAAGAAAGGATGAAGGCCCAAGCCCAACATCTAGAAAGAAAAAAAAAAAGAAAAAAAAAGAAAACAAAAGTGAGGCTTCACACGTGAGCCACAAAAAAAAAAAGAAATAGAAAAGAAAGAAGAGGAGGCTTATTCGAAAAACAAAGAGAAGAAGAGAAATGGAGGTAGAAGAAGAAGGAGGAAAAGAAAGAAGGGGAGGCTTATTCGAAAAACAGAGAGAATAAGAGAAATGGAGGTAGAAGAAGAAGGAGGAAAAGAGAGAAGGGGAATCATGTCGGAATCTCGCCGGAAAAGCTTGGGTTATAGTCGGAAATGGTTTAAAGAAGTTCTAAAGCAAGGATTCAACTTGGTTTTCCTCTTGAGAATAGCTTGGGAAAATTGAAAACCTAGATGATAGTTTCATGGGTTCTTCTCTCTATGCTCAAAAACCTTATGAGTTCTTTCTATTATTCAAGAAATTTCATAAATCTTTATGGGTATTCCTTGTTTGGGGGTTGATTCAAGTAGAAGAAAGAAAAGGAACGAGTAAACCCAAATCTTTTTTTGTGAGAATGAAAAAAAAAAAAATAGAAAAAGAGGAAGAAACTAGGAATGGAAGTTGTTGATACAAATGGGTTAGTTTATCATTCTCTTAGACTTGTATTAACATTGTCGCAAATATGAGTATCATAGAAATTGAGGGATTTAGTCTCATGAATTCTTATATCCTCCTTTAATGACTTGTATTGGGTTGTCTATTTTACTATGTACTTTCTTGAAGTTAATGTAAAACTATTTATGAGGAATTGAGTTGTTGGAATGAAAGAGAAACCTAAGGAAGATGAAGGGAAAGAGAAATGCTTGTGGATGGAAAAATGAAGAAGAAGATGAATAGTAAAGAGTTGGAAAAGTTGGAATATTTTATTGTTGAAAAAGTACAATGAGGGTACATAAAAGTTAAGGAGAGGAGAGAAAATCCTTTTGGGTGTTGAATTTTAGCTTGGATCCTTAGAATTAATGAGTATAATGTTTTCAAGATGTAATTAAGAAACTACTCATATTATGTCCAAATTAATTCCAAGACAAGTAGAGAGTGGTTATTATTTTTACCAAGTTTCTACTATTTTACTAATCGGAGAATTTTTAATTGAATTATTCTATGAAATATTTGGAGATTTGACAATTTTGGAGGTTTCAAGAAATTTTGTTTATCCCATAAATTGATTTACTATTTGTTAAATGAATTTGAAATTGCAAGAAATGGTTCATGTTGTTCAAATGAAATCCCATGACAAAAGATTTGTATTTGTGTATGATTTTAGCAATATCGATTTACTCTGTTATTATGAGTTTATGAAAGACGAGTTTCTAGAAATCTCTTAAATTAGCCTAACGGTAAAGGTTCAAATTATTTGAGATAAATTCAAATATTGGGAGTTTTACATGTGCATTGATGATGTTTGAATCAAAATTTTAGCTGGAGTCATAGACTTTGGAATTATGTAAACTAAACCTTGCATATGGTAAATTCAATTACGACAAATGATCAATGGGTTATGATTTTCAGTTATGAGAACTTGATTTAAAATGTTATGGCTTTTGCGTAGTTTGTGAACTTAGTTTATGAGATCCACTCGTTTTTTTTTCAAACCACGGGATGATGTACCCATAGTGATTTCCCGATACACTTACGTGAATGTGTTTCCGTAGTGTAGTTATGATATATGAGGTCTTTGGGACCCACTTTGGCACACACATAGGCTTTGGGCCATGTGTCGAGGTGCTTTGCCCTTTGGGGGATGCTCCGCGCGTATGACTAGTTGCTCTGCTATGTACCTTGAGATTACTCAGTACATAGTATGACCAGGATTTGCTCTACTATGTATCTTGACTAATCAGTACATAGTATGACTAGTTGCTCTGCTGTGCATGGGGATTCGACCTATGCATAGTATGACTAGTTTGCTCTGCTATGCGTATTAAGACTACTCTACGCTAGTATGACTAGTTTTTGGGTACATGTTTAGTGATGGATTTCCTAGCCACGCAAATATGTGTTAAAGTTTACGTTTAAAAGATTCTCATGGTATAAAATACTTTAGCTTTGCGTACTTGCAATAGAAGTTACAAGTGTTTCAAGATTTCTTTCGGAAGCTTATTTTAAGTTCTTGTCAACTACCTTTTTATGATTGTCTATGATATTAGTCTCTTTAAATTTATTTTCTTATAAACTTTTACCACTCATTGGGCTTTTTAGTTCACTCTTTTCCTAATATTTTTTTCCAGGTAGCATTTGAGTTTCCGACGAGCCTATTGAGGTCGAGATATGCCACTCGTGTTATTGAGATTATACATTATTTTGCATGTACATGTAATATGGATGTTTTGATTTTTTTTAACTAAAGTGACTAGCATCATTTTAGAAATTGTTGTACCATTTGAGTTTATGTTGAGTTGTAAATTGCGGGTTTATGTTTTCCATGAGTGGTTTTGGATTGTGGTTGGTTTCTGAACCGATTGTCGATCATGACATACTTATAGTAGTGTTGGATTTTAAAGAAATCATTTGGGAGTTTCTTTTCAATTTTAGGTATGTTTTATCAAATATTCAGGGGAAACTCTACCGAAATTTTTAATTTTTGTTTAGTAAAGTTTTGCTAGCCACCCATGATTTTAAAAGAAAAATGAGTTTGTTTTGCAAGGTTTGACAATGGATTTCATAATTTAGTTGGGATCTATTGTCAGCACGCCACGTCCTAGGTTCGGTAGAGTAATCTGGGACGGGGTGTGACAAGAGTGCCTATCACTTAGAGAATAGGTTGGAGAATAGTTTGGAGGCCTCTGGATCCAACAGTGTGGAATCTAAAGCTTTCTGGAACTCCATCTGGGGTCTCAATTGTTAGCCGAGAATCAAAATTGTTGTGTGGAAGATTGTTTGTGATATCATCCCTACCTTAAGTAACATTAAAAATAAAGGAATTGACACAACCTTTCGGTGTTTTTTGTGCAGGTCGAGTGAAGAGACTACGAAACACATCATTTTGGAATGCAAAGTGATGAAGAAGGTTTGGTTAGATTTTATTCCCAAGATCAAGAGTTTGTTTGATGCGTGCAAGGATGGATGGAATCTGAAAGACTACTGGGACACTATGAGAGACCTTTTAGACGACAACAACCTCAGTACAGGGGCTCAAATCATGTGGGGATTTTGGAATATCAGAAACGAAGTAAAACTAAAAGGGAATCAGCCACATTACTCCCAAATCAGAAGGGAAATCATCGTAAAGCTCGAGCTCCCAAAGATTTCAAAGAAGAATTACCTGGATTCGAGCACGACGGAGAACCCCACGAGTCACAAGTGTTGGAAACCTCCTGATAACAACCACTGGAAACTCAATTTGGACGCCTCTTGGTTTGAGAGAGGTTGAAGGTGGGCGGCATCGGGTGGGCCATTCGCGACTCCTCGGGTTCTCTGATCGGGGCGGGCTGCAAGAAGATTCCATTTTGCAGCAACATCAAATGGCTGGAATTGAAAGCTATAGAAGAAGGTTTGAAGATCATCACCTGGAATTGTTTCGCGGATGGTTCCAACACGGGGCCTCGGGTGGAGGTGGAGTCCGATGCTTCGGAGGTCGTCAAGGCGCTCAATAGAGACATCGAAGATTTATCAGAATCCTCTTCGTTGATCGAGGATATTAAGGCGTTTGGCCCTCGTGCGAATGTAGCTTCTTTTGCTTATTGTAACCTCCTAGATAATAGTTTGGCGCACAATTTGGCGCGTGCGGCAGCTGTTCATGGCGATTTCATGTATAGATCGAACTATTTTTTGGTGGGAACCCATCCGATTGAGGAGGAGGTTTTCCCTTTTGGCAGGGATGCTGTTATCCCTTCATGGTTCTCTTCTATTTTCAAGGGAGAGTTAGGTGTACTTTCTTAATTTTCAGTTAATGCATTACAGGTTTCAAAAAAAAAAAAAAAAAATCTCTCTTCTCCCTCCCTTGTGTCTCCACTCCATTTTGCAACTTCTATCCCCCTCCCCATATGCATTCATCCTCACCTTTCTAGCAATAGAAGTTTGTTTTTTATGTTGTTGTCTTCATTGAAGTTTTTTTTTTCCCGACAATTAGAGCCAAGAGGCTGAGTTGATGTCATCATTGGCTACCTAAGATGGGCTTTATTGGATGATAAGGGTGAATTGTTTGTGTGATTTTTGTTTGTTTTTTTTTTGTAGGAAGTTGAATTTTTTGTAATTGGATAAAAATTGTTATCCGGTATGTTTACATGAATAATTGTGATTGGAATTTGTTATCCGTGTATGGAATTTGTTATCTGTGTATGTGAATTTGAAACAAATAATCACCTTCTTTGTTTAACCATTTTCATAATCTCTCTCAAATTTAATTGTATGATTAGGTATGAAAAGTCTTTAAAGTCCTCACATACGTTAACTTTCCAAATAATTGTATGATTAGGTATGAAAACCAAGAAAATTGGCTACTTTCCAAAAAAAGTGAATAATCATTGGAAATTGGAAAGGAATAAAATGAATTTGAAAATAAAAGATAGCGATGTAAAAGAGGGATTTGAAAAAAGTGAAGCAGATATGTGTTTCTAACGCATCTGGTTTCTATGTTGTTCCATAGCTTTTGGATAACTTTGAGAGATTGAAGAAACTAAGTACAAACTACCACTATGTGCAACACATGAACAATATGCTCTTGGAGAAGTTAGTTTTAGATTTCTTAGGTAAGTGAAATTCCATGTACAAACCAACCATATATTCTTCTCCCAAATATTGCATTGAAGATTCTTCTTCCTATGTGCAACTACGAATTTTTGGAGATTCTATGGTTCACAAAATACAACTACTCATTATTATCTTATGCAACTTAGAATGTTACAAGGAATTGAATTGATTCAATTGCTCCATCAACGAAATTTTTGTTCCGCTTTTTCAGAGACATTTATCCTGATTTTTAATTCAATAAAATAAAATAGTCATTTTCCAATGAACTTGGGATTAATTTTAAAATTATTGAAAAAAATAAGCTTTTTTTTATAAAACATGAAGAACAATAAGAATACTAAGAGAGAAATTGAGAGAGTAAAGGTAGAGAGAAAAGAGAGCAAACGATTCTCATTCAATTGTTGTGTTGTGTGTTTCAACCCTTCATACACCTCCCTATTTATACTAATACAATAGGGATGGTTACAACCTTTAAAGACCTAAAATAGGAGGGAGGGAGAGTCTTATGCCTAGAGTTAAGGAGAGTCATGGGGAGAGCCCTAAAGTAGTGGGGTTGAATGCCCTAACAATGGATATCTATTAATACATTTACAGTGTATTTATAACACTCCCCCTTAGATATCCATTGTATATGAAATATATGCCTCATTAAAACCTTACTAGAAAAAACCCAATGGGAAAAAACCATAGTGAAGGAAAAAGAGTACATTTTTCATATACATTAACAACTACCTCATTAAAAACCTTGCTAGGAAAACCCAGTGGGAAAAACCATAGTCGAGGGAAAAAGAGTGCAGTATGTTTACTCCCCCTCATGGAAACATCATTTGAGATCTCTGAGTCGTTGCATTCCAATGTTGTGCACCAACTTCTCAAAGGTTGTAGTAGGTAATGCCTTCGTAAATAAGTCTGCCAAGTTGTCTTTTGAAGAAATTTGTTGAACAGTGATATCACCATTTTCTTCAAGATCGTGAGTGTAGAAGAGCTTTGGTGAGATATGCTTCGTTCTATCTTCTTTAATGTATCCTCCTTTGATTTAGGTTATACATGTTGTATTGTCTTCATATAATGTTGTTGGACAATCTTTGTTAGAGGACAATCCGCATGTTTCATAAATGTGTTGAGTCATTGATCTTAGCCATACACATTCTTGACTAGCCTCATGAATCGCCATGATCTCAGCATGGTTTGAGGAAGTAGCTGTTATTGTTTGCTTCATAGACCGCCATGATAAAGCAGTTCCTCCATATGTAAATAAATAACCTGTTTGAGATATAGATTTATGTGGGTCAGATAAATAATTTGCATCTGCATAACCAACTAGATCAACGTTTGATTTATTAGAATAAAATAAACTCATATCAATTGTCCCTCGAAGATAACGGAGGATATGCTTAACTCCATTTCAATGCCTTTTTGTTGGAGAAGAACTATATCTAGCTAATAAATTTACTGAAAATGTTATATCAGGTTATGTATTATTAGCAAGATACATAAGTGCACCAATTGCACTAAGATATGATACTTCTGGACCAAGAAGTTCTTCATTATCTTCTCGAGGTCGGAAGATGTCTTTCTTTACATCGAGTGAACGAACTACCATTGTAATGTTCAATGGATGTGTATTGTCCATGTAAAATCTCTTTAAGATCTTTTCTTTATAAGTTGATTGATGAATAAATATTCCATCTGCTAGATGCTCAATTTGTAAGTCAAGGCAAAACTTTGTTTTCCCGAGATCTTTCATCTCAAATTCTTTCTTAAGAGATTCTATTGTCTTTGGAAGCTTTTCAGGAGTTCCAATTATATTCAAATCATCAACATATACAGTAATAATAGCAAATCCTGACTGTGATTTCTTTATAAAAACACATGGATAAATTGAGTTATTTTGATACCGTTCTTTCAATAAATATTCACTCAGGCGATTATACCACATTCGTCCTAATGTTTTAATCCAAATAAAGATCTCTGTAATTTGATCGAATATAATTCTCTAAGATTTGAATTATATGACTCTGGTATTTTTAATCCTTTAGGGGCCGTTTGGTTTAAGGTTTTATAGATGCCTGGAAATAAAGGATGCCTGAGAATACTATGCCTCGGAATAAGATTGCTGGAAATAAAAGATAACTGTGTTTGGTTGTGCATGAGAATGTCATCAGGATTTTATGAGAATAAATTATGTCTGTATTTATTTTTTAGAATTAATCAGGTGAACTTTATGTAATTTTAATGAATTAATCAATAAAATAATCAAAATTAATTCAAACTATTAATAAAAATTAATGAATTAATAATCATGAAATAATTTTAATGGGATAAACTATGTTAATTTAACTAATTAAAATTATTTAATAAATATCTTTAACTACAATAATTTAATATATTTGTATCCATAAGAATTAATTAGATAAATATTTTAATAATAATATGATTATTTATTTATTTATTAAAAGGAAATCCAAAAAAAATAATTAATTCATTATAAATAATCAATAAGTAATTAATTATAATTATTGAAAAAGGAATTTTTATACTAAATTCATTTAAATAATTTTAATTCAATAATTAAATATATTTTTGATAATGTTAACTAATTAATTATATTTTTAGTAAATATGTAATTACATCCCTTTAATAAACTTGGACTAAGTATTTGTTTTAAAAAAATTGAAATTCTTGACAAATTATTATTTAATCTAATTAAATAATTAATTATATTATTTTTTAATTTTGTATCCATTAGTTAATTAATTAACTATATTCAAAATAAAATTGCATATAAAAATAAAAAAGAAGAGATAGACAAAGAGAAAACTCATGCTTTTGTAAAGGCATAGAAAGCCCTTGCTTATGGGCATAAATGATGCCTGGGAATGCGTTATTTCCTAGGCCCACCTCAGAAACCTTGAAACAAACAAGGGTGTCAGAAACTCTTGCCCATTCCCATCTCCAAAACCCTTGCACCAAACAGCTCCTTAGGGATTTTCATATAAATATCATTATCAAGAGATCCATATAAATATGTTGTAACTACATCCATAAGATGCATGTCAAGCTTTTTATACACAGTCAGACCAATTAAATATCTCAATGTTATTGCATCCACCATAGGAGAATATGTCTCCTCATAATCAATACCAGGCCTTTGCAAGAATCATTGTGCAACAAGTCTCGCTTTATATCTTGTGACCTCATTCTTTTCATTTCTTTTTCTTACAAATACCCATTTGTATCCCATAAACTTGATATCTTCTAGTGTCTGGACTACTGGTCCAAAAACCTCACATTTTGAAAGTGAGTATAATTCTGTCTGGATTGCTTCTTTCCACTTAAGCCAATCAGCTATGTCGACATTCTTCGACAGATTTTGGTTCATAATCATCATTTTTAGAAAATGATGTCATAAGCAACATTATAAGCAAAAATATTATCAACGACTATATTGTTTCGGTTCCATCTTTTTCCAGTCATTTCATAATTTATCAAAAGCTCATTGTTATCCTCAAGTACTTGACATTCTTCGATATTCTTATGAGTAGTCACATTCGGGATTTCTTCATATCCCCATTTTCAATTGAGTCTTTTTGATTATTGACTACTTTTCTTTATAACTTGCTGCGTTGGGATATCAATTTTAGATGGTGTATTTGCAGTTGGTATATGTGACTTGATCACTTTCTTAGCATCTGTAAATGCATCTAACATTTGATTTGCAATATTTTGCAAATGAATTATCTTTTGAACTTCTAGTTCACATTGATCTGTACGGAGATCTAAATGAGACAATGACGATGCATTCCATGTAATTTCATTTTCCAACTTCTTAATCTCTCCCCCTAATGTTGGAAAATTTGTCTCATTAAAATGACAATAGTCAAATCGTGCAGTAAATACATTACCCGTCAGGGGTTCAAGATATCTAATAATTGATGGGGAATCAAATCCAACATATATTCCTAGCCTCCTTTGAGGACCCATCTTAGTACGTTTTGGTGGAGTAATTGGAACATATACTACACTTCCAAAAGTTGGTAAGTGAGATATATTTGGTTGTTGGCCATAAGCTAATTGTATTGGGGAGTACTTATGATAGGCTGCTGGCCTAATGCGTATAAGCGATGCAACATGTAGAATTGCATGACCCCATACAAATATTGGAAGCCTTGCTCTCATAAGTATCGGTCTAGCAATTAATTACAGACGTTTTATAAATGATTCAACTAGATCATTTTGTGTATGAACATGAGCTACAGGATGTCCAACACTTATCCTAATTGACATACAATAATTATTAAATGATTGGGATGTAAACTCACCAGCATTATGAAGACGAATTTTCTTAATTACATAATCAAGATATTGTGCTCTTAATTTGATTATTTGAGCAAGTAATCTTGCAAATGCAAGGTTTCAACTTGATAATAAACACACATGTGACCATCTACTGGATGCATCAATTAGAACCATAAAATATCTAAATGGTCCACTTGGTGGATTTATAGGTCCGCATATATCACCATGAATTCGTTTTAAAAACGCAGGGGATTCAATCCCAATTTTAGCTGGTGAGAGTCTAATAATTAATTTTCCTTGAGAGCAAGGAGCACATGACAATTCATTAGATTGAAGAATCTTCTGGTTCTTCAATAGATGTCCATGTGAGTTTTCAATAATCTTTTTCATTATTATTGACCTAGGATGACCCAATCAATCATGCCAAACAGAAAATATATCTGGATCATTGAACTTCAGGTTCATTGTTGCATATATTTCAATAACACGAATATGTGTGTAATATAATCCAGAAGAAAAAGCAGGCAAAATTTCTAATATACGTTTTTCATGTGAGATAGTAGATATAATATAAAGATCCTCTATATTATTCTTCTTATCGGTCTCTATATGATAACCATTACCACGTATATCTTTAAAACTCAGTAGGTTTCTTTTTGATTTATTAGAGAACAAAGCATTATCAGTTGTAAATTTTGTTTCTCTAGACAAAATAATATTTGTTTTTCCGAAACCTTCAATCAAGTCTGCAAGACCTGATACTGTATTGACTTTTGCTTCAAGCATTGTCAATTTAGAGAAGTATTTCCTACTTTTAAGTATTGTGTGCGTAGTTGCACTATCTGCCAAACATAAATCTTTATTATCCATATTTGAATCAGTCAAAATATGAGAAGTGTCCATGATTCTTCATTAAAGAGAGAAGAAAAACAAAAAGATATAATAAGTCTCCAAAATAAATTTTGAAATATATAGAAAAATAAATTACAATAAACTAAAAACTTGAATTATAAAGGAAATAAAGATTGCAAATTGAACTAGAATAAAAAAAAGTTACAAATGTTGGGTTTTATGCCCTAAAACTCTTAGATAGTGAATGTAAACAAATTGTATACTTGTTTCAATAAAATATTATTGAGTTTCTACAATAAAGTGTTATTGTTAAATATTGCACAATTTGACCCAAATCCAATAAACTAAGATCCAAGGTTGTTTGTATGTAACTTGAACTAGTATGTGGGGACATACAGGGATCGATGTTCAAGTAACAACCTAAAAGGTCTATAGTACAAGGATAAGGTTGGGTACCTTATCCTGGTAACACTATGTGGTACGACTCGCTTTGTATTTGATATAGACGTATTGATCCAAAATGTCCATGTAGTAGACATGCGAGTGGGGGTATCCTATGCAATGAGTTTGCATAAGACCGGACCATGAAATGTAAACCATTAGATATAACACCGTTAACTAGTTAGGTTACTGTTTCAATAGAATGACCTAGGTAACTCAATCTTAATCCTGAGTGTGTCATGAACTCCTTCTCATGAGGGATTGTCCTTTGATTAGCATGGGTGAGAGTGACCAATACGCGGACTCAATATGCCTTCCTTTTTGGGGACAAGACCGAGTGGGAGGCTGGGGACATGACAACACAAGAAGGAATTCACTCCTTCCCACTTCTAAGAGAAGTAGATGAGTGTTCCCTTAAGTGGTAGCTCCGAGACTTGAACAAAGGGATCCTGCCCTCTCACTGGCCCGAGAGGGACTTTCTGTTTGATGGTTGGATCATAAACAGGCTGTTCATTAGAGAAGCATTGGTACTTAAGGAGACAAATGTAACACAGGGGTAAAACGATAATTTGACCCAACTGTGGTTACGGACACTCATGAAGGATTGACTTACCGATATAGGTTTATATTCGTGGTCACAGAAACGCTCTACAGTGAGAAGAGTTTAGTTGTGGGTCTTTAGTGGAATGACCCACAGTTAATGAATATTGGTTAACTTGATTAATGAGTTTAGTTAGTTAACTTTATATCATTGGAGCTTCCGATCTGTAGGTTCATTAGGTTCTCCTGCTAGCTCGTAAAGAGTAATTAGGAACAAATTTATCTTGAAAAAGAATTTGAATTTTTCAAATTCGTTATGTGAATCAAATTAATTGTATGAGATATAATTAATATAATGTATGGTGATACATTATAATATAAAGTTTAATTTGTGATTAAATTTTATTAATTGAGAGAATTATATATTTGAAGGAGTTCAAATGTATGAAAAATTAAGTATATGATATTTAATTAGTAAATTAATTAAATAATTATGAATTAATTAATTATTCAATTGAGTCTAATTAAATGTGATTTAATTAAACTATAGTATATGAGAGAAATAAATATTTGAAGAAGTTCAAATATTAATATGAATTTGATTCATATTAAATTTATAGGATATAAGAGAATTTGAAGGAGTTCAAAATTTAATATGAATTTGATTCATATATATAGAATTAATTAATTGAACGCCTGAAATTAAATATATGATATTTAATTTGGTAATTAATTAATTAATAGAAGGTTTGAAATTAAATATATGATATTTAATTAGGTAATTAATTAATTATAGAATTAATTAATTGAATAATTAATCATTCATGAAAATGATTAATCACTTATGGAAGTAATTAATCATTTATGGAAATAATTAATCAATTATGGAGATGATTAATTATTTCTATAATTAATCAATTATGGAAATGATTAATTATTGAAATGATTAATCAATTATGGAAATAATTGATTATTTGTGAATATTTTATTCATGACCTTTTTCCTATAAATAGAACACTAAACCAAGGATTTAGGTGATACACATTACACAACCCTAAGGCCACAAGAATGCACTCTTGCATTCTCTCTAGCCTCCCTAGCCACTCTCTCATATTCTCTCAACCAAGAACAAAAAGAGAAATTTTTCCTCTTGTGTTTTTCCCATTAAAGATTAGGTAGTCCCACAACTACGTTCCTAATCTCAAAGTCATAGCGGGGAAGATCAATTGGTGGTACCCCAATTGTTGACGTTTGGTCCCTATGAAATCAAGAAAGACATTCTTGATATTTCAGAGACGACAATGACGGTATGAGTTTTGCTTCTCTATCTCTAATTAGATTTATATTAATTTTTATGAATGCTTATCCTAGAAATTTCTATTATGAAATTGTTGTCAATGTATTGGTATTCTGGTAGAAACAAAATTAACTACGAAACAGTCCAATTGCGCTTTCGCTAATGGAATTAGGGAATTCCAACCCTTCAACAAAAACTTGAAGCAATACATCAATTTTCAAATGAAGTACTTGCTCCTCCTTCAATGGTATTAATTTTCTCTTCTGAAGATTAAAAAAAATCAGCAACATCTAAATGTGTCATGGTAGACGAGTTAAATACATCATCTTCTTGATATGTGAAGTTTGCTTCCACAGTTTTTTCTTTCTTTAATGATGCTTGGTAGAGATCCACCAAGTGCTTAGGCGTACGACAAGTACGAAACCAATGTCCTTTCATGCCACATCGAAATCATTGGTTTTCAAGAGCCCTGGTTTGGTTGTGGAGCTTTTCCTTTATGATCATCATTATTTTTGGTTCTCTTAAAATTATGACGACCACCACAAAATGAATTATTTCTTCCTCTTCCACGGTCACGACCTCGACCTCGACCACGACCTCAACCACGATTGTTAGAAATAACATTCGCTTTAGGGAATGTTGTTGCTCCAGTTGGTCGAGATTCATGATTTTTCATTAACAACTCATTATTTTGTTCAACCACAAGAAGACATGATATAAGTTCAGAAAACTTTTTAAAACCTCTTTCTCGATATTGTTGCTGCAGGAGCATATTCGAGACATGAAAAGTAGAAAATGTCTTCTCTAACATATCCTTATCAGTAATTTTTTCTCCACATAACAATAATTGTGAACTTGTAACGCCCCGCGTTTCGTAATCGAACTATTTTGAGATCTGTTGAGCTTTTTATTCTAATTTGAAATTAGAATAAAAAGCTCAACAGATCTCAAAATAGTTCGATTACGAAACGCGGGGCGTTACAAGTTCACAATTATTGTTATGTGGAGAAAAAATTACTGATAAGGATATGTTAGAGAAGACATTTTCTACTTTTCATGTCTCGAATATGCTCCTGCAGCAACAATATCGAGAAAGAGGTTTTAAAAAGTTTTCTGAACTTATATCATGTCTTCTTGTGGTTGAACAAAATAATGAGTTGTTAATGAAAAATCATGAATCTCGACCAACTGGAGCAACAACATTCCCTAAAGCGAATGTTATTTCTAACAATCGTGGTTGAGGTCGTGGTCGAGGTCGAGGTCGTGACCGTGGAAGAGGAAGAAATAATTCATTTTGTGGTGGTCGTCATAATTTTAAGAGAACCAAAAATAATGATGATCATAAAGGAAAAGCTCCACAACCAAACCAGGGCTCTTGAAAACCAATGATTTCGATGTGGCATGAAAGGACATTGGTTTCGTACTTGTCGTACGCCTAAGCACTTGGTGGATCTCTACCAAGCATCATTAAAGAAAGAAAAACTGTGGAAGCAAACTTCACATATCAAGAAGATGATGTATTTAACTCGTCTACCATGACACATTTAGATGTTGCTGATTTTTTTTAATCTTCAGAAGAGAAATTAATACCATTGAAGGAGGAGCAAGTACTTCATTTGAAAATTGATGTATTGCTTCAAGTTTTTGTTGAAGGGTTGGAATTCCCTAATTCCATTAGCGAAAGCGCAATTGGACTGTTTCGTAGTTAATTTTGTTTCTACCAGAATACCAATACATTGACAACAATTTCATAATAGAAATTTCTAGGATAAGCATTCATAAAAATTAATATAAATCTAATTAGAGATAGAGAAGCAAAACTCATACCGTCATTGTCGTCTCTGAAATATCAAGAATGTCTTTCTTGATTTCATAGGGACCAAACGTCAACAATTGGGGTACCACCAATTGATCTTCCCCGCTATGACTTTGAGATTAGGAACGTAGTTGTGGGACTACCTAATCTTTAATGGGAAAAACACAAGAGGAAAAATTTCTCTTTTTGTTCTTGGTTGAGAGAATATGAGGAGTGGCTAGGGAGGCTAGAGAGAATGCAAGAGTGCATTCTTGTGGCCTTAGGGTTGTGTAATGTGTATCACCTAAATCCTTGGTTTAGTGTTCTATTTATAGGAAAAAGGTCATGAATAAAATATTCACAAATAATCAATTATTTCCATAATTGATTAATCATTTCAATAATTAATCATTTCCATAATTGATTAATTATAGAAATAATTAATCATCTCCATAATTGATTAATTATTTCCATAAATGATTAATTACTTCCATAAGTGATTAATCATTTTCATGAATGATTAATTATTCAATTAATTAATTCTATAATTAATTAATTACCTAATTAAATATCATATATTTAATTTCAAACCTTCTATTAATTAATTAATTACCAAATTAAATATCATATATTTAATTTCAGGCGTTCAATTAATTAATTCTATATATATGAATCAAATTCATATTAAATTTTGAACTCCTTCAAATTCTCTTATATCCTATAAATTTAATATGAATCAAATTCATATTAATATTTGAACTTCTTCAAATATTTATTTCTCTCATATACTATAGTTTAATTAAATCACATTTAATTAGACTCAATTGAATAATTAATTAATTCATAATTATTTAATTAATTTACTAATTAAATATCATATACTTAATTTTTCATACATTTGAACTCCTTCAAATATATAATTCTCTCAATTAATAAAATTTAATCACAAATTAAACTTTATATTATAATGTATCACCATACATTATATTAATTATATCTCATACAATTAATTTGATTCACATAACGAATTTGAAAAATTCAAATTCTTTTTCAAGATAAATTTGTTCCTAATTACTCTTTACGAGCTAGCAGGAGAACCTAATGAACCTACAGATCGGAAGCTCCAATGATATAAAGTTAACTAACTAAACTCATTAATCAAGTTAACCAATATTCATTAACTGTGGGTCATTCCACTAAAGACCCACAACTAAACTCTTCTCACTGTAGAGCGTTTCTGTGACCACGAATATAAACCTATATCGGTAAGTCAATCCTTCATGAGTGTCCGTAACCACAGTTGGGTCAAATTATCGTTTTACCCCTGTGTTACATTTGTCTCCTTAAGTACCAATGCTTCTCTAATGAACAGCCTGTTTATGATCCAACCATCAAACAGAAAGTCCCTCTCGGGCCAGTGAGAGGGCAGGATCCCTTTGTTCAAGTCTCGGAGCTACCACTTAAGGGAACACTCATCTACTTCTCTTAGAAGTGGGAAGGAGTGAATTCCTTCTTGTGTTGTCATGTCCCCAGCCTCCCACTCGGTCTTGTCCCCAAAAAGGAAGGCATATTGAGTCCGCGTATTGGTCACTCTCACCCATGCTAATCAAAGGACAATCCCTCATGAGAAGGAGTTCATGACACACTCAGGATTAAGATTGAGTTACCTAGGTCATTCTATTGAAACAGTAACCTAACTAGTTAACGGTGTTATATCTAATGGTTTACATTTCATGGTCCGGTCTTATGCAAACTCATTGCATAGGATACCCCCACTCGCATGTCTACTACATGGACATTTTGGATCAATACGTCTATATCAAATACAAAGCGAGTCGTACCACATAGTGTTACCAGGATAAGGTACCCAACCTTATCCTTGTACTATAGACCTTTTAGGTTGTTACTTGAACATCGATCCCTGTATGTCCCCACATACTAGTTCAAGTTACATACAAACAACCTTGGATCTTAGTTTATTGGATTTGGGTCAAATTGTGCAATATTTAACAATACACTTTATTGTAGAAACTCAATAATATTTTATTGAAACAAGTATACAATTTGTTTACATTCACTATCTAAGAGTTTTAGGGCATAAAACCCAACATTTGTAACTTTTTTTTATTCTAGTTCAATTTGCAATCTTTATTTCCTTTATAATTCAAGTTTTTAGTTTATTGTAATTTATTTTTCTATATATTTCAAAATTTATTTTGGAGACTTATTATATCTTTTTGTTTTTCTTCTCTCTTTAATGAAGAATCATGGACACTTCTCATATTTTGACTGATTCAAATATGGATAATAAAGATTTATGTTTGGCAGATAGTGCAACTACGCACACAATACTTAAAAGTAGGAAATACTTCTCTAAATTGACAATGCTTGAAGCAAAAGTCATACAGTATCAGGTCTTGCAGACTTGATTGAAGGTTTCGGAAAAACAAATATTATTTTGTCTAGAGAAACAAAATTTACAACTGATAATGCTTTGTTCTCTAATAAATCAAAAGAAACCTACTGAGTTTTAAAGATATACGTGGTAATGGTTATCATATAGAGACCGATAAGAAGAATAATATAGAGGATCTTTATATTATATCTACTATCTCACATGAAAAACGTATATTAGAAATTTTGCCTGCTTTTTCTTCTGGATTATATTACACACATATTCGTGTTATTGAAATATATGCAACAATGAACCTGAAGTTCAATGATCCAGATATATTTTCTGTTTGGCATGATTGATTGGGTCATCCTAGGTCAATAATAATGAAAAAGATTATTGAAAACTCACATGGACATCTATTGAAGAACCAGAAGATTCTTCAATCTAATGAATTGTCATGTGCTCCTTGCTCTCAAGGAAATTATTATTAGACTCTCACCAGCTAAAATTGGGATTGAATCCCCTGCGTTTTTAAAACGAATTCATGGTGATATATGCGGACCTATAAATCCACCAAGTGGACCATTTAGATATTTTATGGTTCTAATTGATGCATCCAGTAGATGGTCACATGTGTGTTTATTATCAAGTTGAAACCTTGCATTTGCAAGATTACTTGCTCAAATAATCAAATTAAGAGCACAATATCTTGATTATGTAATTAAGAAAATTCGTCTTCATAATGCTGGTGAGTTTACATCCCAATCATTTAATAATTATTGTATGTCAATTAGGATAAGTGTTGGACATCCTGTAGCTCATGTTCATACACAAAATGATCTAGTTGAATCATTTATAAAACGTCTGTAATTAATTGCTAGACCGATACTTATGAGAGCAAGGCTTCCAATATTTGTATGGGGTCATGCAATTCTACATGTTGCATCGCTTATACGCATTAGGCCAGCAGCCTATCATAAGTACTCCCCAATACAATTAGCTTATGGCCAACAACCAAATATATCTCACTTACCAACTTTTGGAAGTGTAGTATATGTTCCAATTACTCCACCAAAACGTACTAAGATGGGTCCTCAAAGGAGGCTAGGAATATATGTTGGATTTGATTCCCCATCAATTATTAGATATCTTGAACCCCTGACGGGTAATGTATTTACTGCACGATTTGACTATTGTCATTTTAATGAGACAAATTTTCCAACATTAGGGGGAGAGATTAAGAAGTTGGAAAATGAAATTACATGGAATGCATCGTCATTGTCTCATTTAGATCTCCGTACAGATCAATGTGAACTAGAAGTTCAAAAGATAATTCATTTGCAAAATATTGCAAATCAAATGTTAGATGCATTTACAGATGCTAAGAAAGTGATCAAGTCACATATACCAACTGCAAATACACCATCTAAAATTGATATCCCAACGCAGCAAGTTATAAAGAAAAGTAGTCAATAATCAAAAAGACTCAATTGAAAATGGGGATATGAAGAAATCCCGAATGTGACTACTCATAAGAATCGAAGAATGTCAAGTACTTGAGGATAACAATGAGCTTTTGATAAATTATGAAATGACTGGAAAAAGATGGAACCGAAACAATATAGTCGTTGATAATATTTTTGCTTATAATGTTGCTTATGACATCATTTTCTAAAAATGA
>JAETGN010000025.1:0-58607 GCA_017139565.1 Luffa aegyptiaca | reverse complement strand
ACAGGGCATTGGATAATACGCCACCCTTTTATGTCTTTTTTTTTCCTTTAAATTTAATTTCCCTTTTTCCCTCCCTCAAAATACCAAAATGTTTTTTTTACTAATTTTCAAAAACTTAAGTAAATTGTTTAGAAAATTGTCAAAAAAGGTAAAAAAAAAAAAAAAAAATATTAGTTGTTTTAGAGATCACATATTTAAAATTTTAGTTTGAACAATTATCCTAAATTATAGAGTTCTTTTTTCTCAATTAAAATTAGTAACTCGAAATCACAATGGAAAATGATTGTAACAACCTTTTTCAATTGAGTGTGGCCTGTATATTTTTTTTAAAGTTATGATGATTAATGAGATCGCAGCAACAAACTTTAATTTGGAATAAAAATTAAATATTTTTATGTGGTAGACCTATTTAAATGTCCTTCCCATTCGCGAGAATCTATCGAGACGAGGTATCATAGAAAATCAAGAGTGCACCCAAAATCTAGCATCCATATGCTATGAACACTTGCAAGGAAATAAATGCAATTTGGTTATCTTAGGTCCCATTTGATAACCATTTGATTATTTTTGTTTTTGGTTTTTGGTTTTTGTTTGTAAGCTTTTATAAACATCACTTCCAACTCTAAGTTTTCTTTTAGCTTTTCACCTACCTTATCTCCCATGTCCTCAAAAACCAAGCCAATTTTTGAAAACTCTAAAAAAAGTAGTTTTCAAAAACTGTTTTTGTTGTTAGAATTTGGGTTTAGGAAATTCAAGCGTGTCTTTCACAAAAATGAAACCCTGGTGAGGAAATTTAAAGAAAAACAAGCCTAATTTTCAAAAACCAAATGGTTATCAAACGGTACCTTAGTTACCAAGCTCCAAACTTATTGAATTATGTTATATTGATGTAATTTATCCTAGAATTTGCTAAAATGAACGTAATTAAGTGATAATTGACATGTATCATCGATCGAGAGGTTCAAATGTTGTTGAATTTAAAAAAGGAAAAAATTTGGTTGCATGCCGGTATGTAGGTACCACTATTAAAATCTTGACAATTAGGAGAGATAAAAAAGTTTTCTCATTTTCTACCTTTCTCTTTCTTAGTTGTCAAGATTTTAATAATGGGGTATGTAGGGATCCCTACATACCGGTATGCAATCAAGTTTTGTTCTTTAAAAAATATATATCCTAAAATTTTTTTTCATTTTGTAATGTGCTCAAAAAATAATAATAATAATAATAATAATAATAATAATAATAATAGTCTCCCTACTAGACAATAAATCAAAAATGAAAATAATAAATCATCTTTATATAGCTTGAAAAATGAAAAGAAATATATGAATAAATAAATTAATTGCAGACCACATTGCTTAATATCCTCAATCATGCAAGATTTTTAATTCTAAAACTTAATTATTATATGGACCAAAGTAAGCTAAAATAGGGAGGAAATGATTAAAAAAAAAAAAAGTAGAAATGTGTTTTTAACAAAAATTAAATCTCTCTTTCATGAATAGAAATGCACATTTTTTTTTAGCATTTTCCCTTTCATTATGATTCTTTGACAATGGTGATTCAATTAGGAGAAGTGGGAACTAAAAATGATAATTACATTCAATCATATATAAATATAATATAAAATAAATATTTCTTTTGGCTACTTTCTCTTTTGATGTCAATATATTTATATATTTCATTTGGTTAGCTACTTTTTTTTCTTTTCTTTTAGAGAAATCATTTGGCTACTTTCTCATACCTAGAAATCTATTACTCAATATTTCCTAAGTTTAGTTGACATGTAACAATCCAAACTACACATCAAATTCCTTTTCTTGTTGTTTCTTTTGCTAATGATAAGGAAAAAGATTTAAAAGACAAAGTTTTTCAACTCCTATTGTTAATCATGAAAGTATTGGAATTTTCCTACTTTGGCCGGGTTAGTGGGAGTCAATTCACTTATACCAACACATCTTTTAAGTGCCAAAAAAACAAGTTTTAAAAAAATACCTTCCTTCAACTACGACGACTAATTAAGTTCAATTGTTTTGATCATTATTGTAACACGACACGCCGCTAAGACCCCATAACACATATTTTTCTTCAAATCAAAGATGGGCTTGACACAATCATGATGACCATTTCATCTCATTCTCCTCGTTGGAAGGAATAAGAAATTTATGAATTATTAGTGTAATTTCTAGTTGATGTCTTACAGAATCATCCTAAATTTGACCATCAACGTAACCTTGTATATACAATTTTTTTTTCTCGAGATCAATTACAATTTCTAACACTGCACAATTAATATATGTAGTTGTTGCTCTCGCTAAAATCAATCACTTGTTTTTTTAGTACATGTCAATTACCGCTGAGCTAAGCTCACTTTGACAATCAATCACTTGTTTGTTAGTCCCTTTATGAGACACCATATATATGCCGTTGTGAGTCAGACACAACTCCTATATTCATTATTTATACACATAGCTTAGTCCTTCAATGGACTTCTATTCAACTTAATAATTATCTTTACAAACTCTTTTAAAAGGTAAATCATTGTCTATTATTAAGGAATCTTGCTCGGTAAAGAAATTGATCATTACTAGTCATTTATAGTATACTTTCACACGAATGTAAAAATACACGGAATATTTGTTGCATTCTTCTCTTATTTGTTATTATCTTTTAACTTTGTCTACAATATCAAAAAATATATATAAATGTTAGTATTTATTACACTTTTTTAATAATCTCTTTATTTTCCAATTCAATCTTGACCGTAAATCTTCAATTTTCATAAAAGTTTTGTTGCACTATATCATATATATCAAGATGGTGACATAATAATGGACAATAACAACCAAACTATAGAGTAAGTTTTTTTTTTTTTTAAAGAAAATTATTTATTTATTTAAAGTTCACTATTGAAGAAGGTTGTTAGGTAGGAGACAGAAATTTGGAACTTGATTGTGTGTCAAGTTATCCTTTCAAAGTTCCAAGGTGAAATTAAATTATAACTTTTATTACTAACAAAGTTATCAAATTTATAAAAATGATATAAAAAAAAAGTTATCAAATTTAAAATAAAACCCATATGGTTTAGTAACTGTTGATGGTCGATTTTGGTCAGAGGAAACTCACCTGACCTTCACGTGCCACCAACGGTAAATTTGTAGATGAGGGGGAAGACGTGGCCTGCAAAAGAGTAAACCTGCACACCGGTGTGATGCTAGCCACACCGCCTCCGATGCTTAAGTCAGAAAACGGAAAAGGAGAGCAAGAGAGTAAGAGAAAGAGTAGAGAGTTCGGGTCCCCTTCTTCAGTGGCGAAGAGGGGTATAAATACCTGCTCATGCTCCTAGGGTTTTTAGGAATTCGGAGGCATTTCGGGACAAACTAGGCGGAAGGGACCAAACGGAGTCGGACGGGCTCGGCCCGCGCGAGCAGGCCGAGCAGGGGGTCGGGCCAAAAACCCGGTCCCTTCCGTCTTGGCCCGTCCCACTTGTTGGTTTCGCCGCCTGGGTCCATCTCCCAACCCGATTTTTCCCCGATTGTCCTCGTCAGCTCCTTGTACATCGGGGTGGTCCAAAATTGCCTATAACAGTAACTATATTATTTCAATATATATATATATATATATATATATATATATTTCGAATTTTATTTCTAATGTTCAATAACTAATTATGTTTTATATTTTTGAAAAATACTTTGGGAAATAGATTTTATTTTTCGAAATCTCATTTTACTTGTCTCTCTCAAGCAAATTTCTGTCCAATTTTTTCTCATCTTCAAATTTTCTCTCTCTAAAAAAGTTCTTATTTTGTCTTTAAAAATTTTCTAACTCTTTTGCTTTTATTTCTTTCCCTTCTGGTATATCTCTCACTTTTCTCTCTAAGTGTTTGTCGCTCTGTAACTTTTTCTTTTCTCACTCTAATTTATTTTTCTTATTGACATGTTTATCTTTAAATTTTCTCCCATGAATCTCATATAACTTTTTTTTTTTGCTCTCTTCCTAATTTATTTTTTTTCTCTTATGTCTTGTACTTTTTTTAGTACATCAACTTTGGGGGTGGGGGATCTGAACCTCTGACCTTTTGGTCGAGGATACATGCCAATTACGGCTAAGTTATGCTCGCTTTGGCCTAATGTCTTGTATTAGCTCTGTCCGTTAATAAAAAACTTTTAATATTACATAGTATATGTTTATTCTATGAAGCATTTGATATCTCATCGAATGATTTACTATTTTGCAACCATGATAATAACTCAACTCACATAACCATTGTACTAATGACCAAGAAGTTTTTCGTTCGAATCTTTCACTCCCACATGTTGTAAAACAAAAATTTACTATTTTATTTTATGAGTCCTATGTCATTCTTAAATTGCACTTCTTTTATGCTAAACAACAAAATTTATTTATTTGACGCATTCTCTCTCTAAAGTTTATTTATTTCTCTCTATAATATTTTTCTCCCTTTTTCTTTAACTCATCTCTTTTTTAAGTTTTTCTTCTCTAACATTTTTTTCTTTCTTTAACTATTTCTTTAACCTATTTCTCCTTTAACCTTTTTCACTCTCTCACATCTATTTATATTTCTCTAACTCTATTTTATCTCGTTCTCTAACTTTTTTTCTTTATCTCTAAACTTACTCTCTAAGGCCCCGTTTGATAACCATTTGGTTTATGGTTTTTGGTTTTTGAAAAATAAGCTTATACACACCTATTTTCCTCTATAAGTTTCTTTGTCTTAGTATCTACCTTCTTCTTTGTTTTCAAAAACCAAATCAAATTTTGAAAACAAAAAAAAGTAGTTTCCAAAAACTTGTTTGTGTTTTTAGAATTTGGCTAGAAATTCAAATAGATCCTTAACAAAGATGAAAACCATTGTAGAGAATTTGGGAGAAAACAAACATAAATTTCAAAAACAAAAAACTAAAAACGAAAGGGTTATCAAACGAGGCCTAAAATTTTCTAATAATTCTTCTATGAAGAAATTAATTAGCTTTCATCTCGCTCTCTAAACTTCTACTACTTTGCTTCTATATAAAAATAGAAAAAATAATTATCAAACACATGCGCACACCCATATGGTTTATAAAAAATAGATAACAAAATACACCATGGTTATCAAAAAAGAGTTTTCATCATTTTATTCATTTAATTATCGAAATGCTAGAAGAGTATCATGACGCTATCGCAAATGATAGATGAAGTTATACTACTAATGTTCTTAGTGTTGAGACGCTATATATGACATTTCAATGTTACCGTAGAGTTCCAAATAGATGCGAGCGCGTGCTTGACGTTAGGCGAACGTTAAATCTATATTGTTGGGATGCTATGCCAAATTTTCATATAAAAGCTTTGTTTTTCACTAAGTTTTTTTTGGGAGGGAGAGTTGATCTTTCAGTTTTGTGCGACTTTTGTTTTCCCCTCCGATTGTGCAACAATGTATATCTTCGAGTGAGTTGTAAAATGTTTGTGCAACAATGTATGTCTGATCATTTGAAGGGTGATTTCTTGTGTGAATATAAGACCATTGTACTTTTCATTATTGTAAAACCTACCATTGCAAAAGACTAGACGAAATCTCGAATTTGGAACCAACCAATAAATCTCCGGTGTTGTTTCTCTTTCTTTATCTCTTTTATTTGTCGTTGTGATTTATTAACTTGTCTACTTAACCTATGAAGGAGATTTTTTTACAAATAATAAATTTTTATTAACATGATGGTTGAAAAAACATGATTTTTAGGTACATTTTATAAGACATTTTTTTTTTCTTGTCCTATACTTATTAAAACAATTAAAAAGCAGAGGTTCATATTTGATATAATATTGAAAAGTCAATTAGCAAAAGATCATATTTGGTAAGCTTGTAAATGAGTTTCCAAAGTACTTAAAGATAGCAAGAATTTAGATACTATATTTGAATGTAAAGTCAACCCTAGATATAACATATTAATCACTCAATGGACAATCTTTTTTAAGTTCAACGAGGAGACCTAAACTTCTGACCTCTTGAGTTGAGAGTATAAACCTTAAGCTATTGAGCTGTCATCAGATTGACCGCTCAGAATATAGACATCTTGATGACTATGATATGTCAAGTCATTGTAATGGGATGCGACCTATTTGTTATTGATCTAGAACTTGCAACTACATAACAAATCCAAGCTATTGATCTTCATGTACAAATTAACGTCGGGAGTTCTGGAAACCAACCGTGCATCAAAAATTGGGGGAACTGCTGACGACCATAGTTTTGGCATTGGGAGATGAAGTCTTGACTAGGTTCAAACATCGGTCATGTCGGTGCTGTTTTCCACGTCGGGAGTGGATATTTTGACGAATTTTGAAGCTTTTCCGACATCTTTTTCGCATCGAGAAAGACTATTCTTCTTGTAGTGAAACAATCGTGATTAGGTAATTGAGAATATATTGATTGGTAAGAATTGATGCATTTATTTATAAAAACAAGCACCTCATGCCTATGACGAAGCCATCCTAATATATGAAATTTGCACAAAAGAAATGGTAGAATTCTTCTTCTTCAAAAGAAAAAAAAACTATCTTCTCTTTAACCTAGGGACGAAGCCATAATTTTTTATTGGAAGAGGTAAAATTTTACTTTCTAACTTTTTATATAAATAATTTTTCCATTTTCTTAATTTGGAGGGACAAATTTAGTGAGATAAGTTTTAAAATTTTAACTTTTTCTATTTTTTTTTAATCTAAATCGAATCAAAGATGGGCTTGTTTCCTTTCTTCTTTCTTCACTCCAATTCAACTTTAGCCTACAATTAACTGTAGTTACCGAGGAAAATTAAGGGTATGTTTTGGTTTAACTTTTCAAGTGTTTAATTTTAAAAAAAATAATTTTAAAAAAATTTCCAATGTTTGGTAACCACTAAGAATGACTCTGTTAGTGCTGGACACGTGCAAGAAGTTCCACCACACACGAATTACTCCACTAACTCAACTACTTTCGTACATGCAGGGGCTCGAAGTAGACATTCAAACAACCAGAAGAAACACTCTGAGAAATTAGGAAGAACTCGAGGAAGAAGACGACTTTCAAGGAAGAAAAGAAAGCAAGAGAGAAAATCAAGGTAAGGAGATAAAACGCAGTATTATAGTGGTTCGGAACAAAGTCCTACATCCACTGTTGAAGGGAGCCAAATCTTATTCAAGACAGAAGAATTACAAGGTGAGTTATCTCTCTCTAACTTCACTCTTAAACTTTGATGAATGATCAGCTTTTGTATTTATAAGCATGGCTGATCTCTTCTCTTCTTTGTTAGAGTATTCGGTCAAGGCTTGGTGGTTACAACACTCAAGCTGAAAGGTAACTGCCTTTTACAATCTCCACCTTTGTAAGTACCAAGTCTTTTCTGCATGTTGCTCCCTTCCTTCCTTTTAACTTCTGATTCATCCAATTTCTGGTAGGTGAAACCCTACCAGTTCGAGGCAGCGACGGAATTTTAATTGCGACAGGGGCTTGGTCAGAATGTCAGCAGCGTTGTCCTCGGTATGTATTTTTAGAACTTCTACTTCTCCTTCATCAATTTTATCTCGAACGAAATGGAACTTAATATCAATATGCTTCGTTCTATTGTGGAATTGATGATTTTTGGATAGGTAGATCGTACTCTGATTGTCACAATAGATTTTTACCGTTGTTTGTTTAATTCCATAGTCTTCTAGCAAACCTTTGAGCCAAATGCCTTCCTTGATTGCCTCTGATAAGGCAATGAATTCTGCCTCTGTAGTTGATAAGGCCACTACCGATTGTAAGGTAGCTTTCCAGCTTAGTAAATTCTGACCGAGTAGGAAGAAGTATCCAGATAACGATCTCCTCTTATCAAGATCCCCTGCAAAATCTGAATCAACATACCCGAATACCTCATTGTCTGTTGCATCATTCTTTTGATAGTGTAGGACTGCTTTATTTGTACCTTTAAGGTACCTTAGGATCCACTTTACTGCCTCCCAGTGTCTCTTTCCTGGGTTTGACATGTATCTACTGACTAGGCTTGTTGCATAGGACAAATCTGGTCTGGTAGAGACCATTAGATACATGAGACTGCCTACTGCTTGGGAATATGGGACTTTAGACATAAATGCTTGATGCTCTGAGTCTTCCACTTTAGGGGAGTTAGCTGTGGATAGTTTAAAGTGATGTGCCAGGGGTGTAGTCACTGCCTTGGCATTATCTACTTTAAATCTTTTAAGTACCTTGTCACAGTAGTTCATTTGACTAATGGAGAGAGATGAATCATGCCTTTTCCGAACGATTTCAACCCCTAGAATCTTCTTGGATTCTCCAAGATCTTTCATATCAAATTCCCTTTAAGTAATGTCTTAACTTTGCTGAGATCACCTTTGGACTTGCCTGCTAACAGCATGTCATCTACATAGAGAAGTAGATACACACTGTAGTTGTAGGATCTTGAGTTGATATACACACAACTGTCAAATGAACTCTTTAGGAACCCAATCTTAGAAATGAAATCATCGAACCTTTGGTACCAACATCTTGGGCTCTGTTTGAGACCATAGAGAGATTTCTTCAGCAAGCACACTAGGTCCTCTTGTCCCCTTTTAATGTACCCGGTTGGTTGTGTAGCAACCAGTGTTTAAAAAAAAAAAAAAAAAAAAAAAAAGAAAAGGGAAAAACGGGCAGGAACCGGTCAAAGGAAAAAAAAAGAAATGGGGGGAAACTTTCCCCCCAATTCGGTCATTTGACCGTGCATAAAAAAAAAAAAAAAAAAAAAAAAAAACGGAATTCTTCCTCTCTCCCTCACGTCCGTCTCTCCCACCCTCACGTTAGTCTCTCTCCCTCGCTCCCTCTCAGCCGCCGCAAGCCGACGCCGCCGCCGCCTCACGTCGCCGTCTTCAGCCGCACGCTGCCGTCGTCGCCTTCCTCCGCCGCCGCCGGTAACGTTTTTTTTTCTCTCTCTCTCCTTCGAGTTCTCTCTCTTTCTCCCTCGAATTCTCTCTCTCTAACTCGTCTCTCCCTCGCAGCCTCTCTCTCCGTCTGCACCGTCTCTCTCATCCGAGCGCCGCCGCCTGCGACCCCCGCGCCGCACGCCATTGTCTTCAGCCGTGAGCCGCCGCCGTTGTTCGCAGATCGCCGCCGCCGCTGCCGTCTTCATCTAGTGGGTAAGGAGTTTATAAGTGTGGGTTATTGGTCGATTTAATGTTTAATTAAGGATACCCACTGGTTTTAGTTTTCGATTTCAAGGTGCCCGTGGCGTTGGAGGCCGAGTTGTCGAATCGGAGCGAAACTTGGAAGTTGGACAGCAAGTAGTGTTTCTGTTTTAGGTGAGTTTCCGACTTTGGGTAAGTGAACTAAGTTAAGTTTTGAATGATTTAATTGTGTTAAAAGAGTACCCATTAATATTAGCTATTGACTTCTAGTTACCCACAACGTTTGAAGGCCGAATTGTTGAACTGGAGCGAAGTTGGGAATTGGACAGCAAGCAGTAGCTTCATTTGGGTGAGTTTTCGGCCCTCTCAAGTCTAGTGCTTTAGGAAATTTGTTAAGTTTGGTGTGCCAATGGTGTGTGAATATATATTTATGTATGTTTTATGTGTTAATAGACGAGTATTTCGCATCACGTGGTTGGTGTTGTATCGAGTCGTTGGGGGATTTTCGATCAAGCGTAGTATCTCATGTAAGTAGCCATTTTGAATTTAAGCTCTAAGTGTCGCCGTTGGGTTAAACCAAGCATGATTGGTCCTTTATTTCTTGAAAGCATGGAACTAGTTAAGAATGTCTGAGTTAATGGTCGCATATTAACTTTTGTCGTTGTGTAAGTAGCTATTTGGGAATAAGGATTTTGATTATGTTATGTGGCGTGTTAGTGGATTGAGTGAGTAGCCTTTTTGGGCATGAAGTTGTTGTTTTGGAATCATTGTATGCTTGTTGGTAGCGAATTGAAGTTTTGGTTAAGCTTCATGTTTTGGTCAAATATCCCTTGGAACGTTGTATGCGTGTTTGAATACTGTTTAAGTGTCGTTTATTTGGACATGCATTAAGTGTTGCTATGCTTGTAGGACTAAGTAAGTATGTTAGGAATGTTGATTTATGATTGTTCTGGATTGTGTTCATGTTATGGAGGATGGGTTAAATGTTCGTTGGAGTTGTGGTTGGAGTTGGATTGTGATTCTGACTTGATTGTGTGCATAGAAGCGTATATTCTTACTTCCAGGTGCAAGGAAAAATTTTGGGTTCCCTCTGCGTACGTCGTTATGCTGCCGAATTTTCGGTAGCCTCATGACGACTTAGGAATTATATTTGTCTTGAGGGAAAGGATTAGGAAAGTGAAGGAATAGGCTAGTGCCTTAGACGAGGGACGTGTCAATTAAACACCTAGGATTGAGATGTAATAGACTGAAATGAGGGGCTTAATGGGCGGGACTTGGCTTCGCAGTCTAGGTGCCATTTACTAACTGTGGAAGTAAATTCCTGACTTAAACCCATGAACGCTCCACCAGTGAAATGGTAGCTTAGAGCGCTACGCGCCTATTAGTGCCTTGAGGGATGAGGCTTAGCTCCACTGACTGGGTGCCATCTACCATCAGTAGGAGTAGAGACCTCCCAAAACTCCCACTTGTGCACTATCAGTGAGTTGGCAAACTTATATATTTATAGGTGTACTAATTGAACACGAGACCCGAACTGCAAATGAAATGAAATGAACTGAAATGAAATGAAATGATATGAAATGAGATGACCTAACCCTGAGGCCTTAACTCGAATAAGATGTTAAAACTTTTATTGCTACTTACTGAGTATTTTCTTAAATACTCATTCTTTTCCCCTACACACAACTGCAGGTAGAGGCAAAGGTGTACGGAACGCGTGACGGAGAGCTGCTGAGCCATGGATCTCCTTTAGTTTAAGTCTTCCGCATTTTACGTTTTGAAATGTCCCTTTGAACTTGTATTGAACGATTTACGTTTTATTCCGTTTTTAGTTTGTTTGATTTACTAAAGCTTTTGTTTGTTCTGTTTTAAACTGGGATCCCAGATTGAAGTGTTTCGCAAATTTCTACGTATGGTTTCTTTATATGGAAATATTTCCGCTGTTCTTAGAAGTAGAATGAAATGCATGTAGTAACGGCCTTAGGATCTAGGCATGAAAAGTAGGGTCGTTACAGTTGGTATCAGAGCTCTAGGTTATAGGTTCTGTAGACTGGTTTACATCGTAAACCTTAGGTATGTCCATGGCTTATCAGCAAGCATCCGGTCACGCCAGGTACACGTTTGATTACTTTGTAGTTTGTAAATGTTATATGTTATACATGTTCTTAAAAGATCCATGTTGTGGGAAAGATATGCATAGGGTTTAGTACCTATGATTTGTTTAAAGGATTCAAGCCTGTTAGTAAGATGATAAAATTTTTGTGAAATAGATCATGCCTCCCCGAGCACAAGGACGTGGAAGAGGTCGAGGAAGAGGACGTGGCAGGGGTCGTACAACCCCTGAGCAAGTCGTGCCACCAGTAGAGCAGGAAGGAAACCTACCAGAAAACCCACAAGTGGAACAGCCGGGGCCTGCGGTAGGACCTGTCCCGGTGGACATTCAGGCAATAGTTCAGACCGCAGTGCAGGCTGCAGTTGCAGGCGTGCTTGCAGGGCGACAGGCCCAAGCGCCTCAGAACAACGAAGCCGCCTTATCACGGGAGGCTAGGTGCTTAAGAGATTTCAGGAAGTGGGACCCATGTCCGTTCGATGGAGCCTCAAGGGACCCCACGGTAGCAGAGTTGTGGCTGTCCTCCATCGAGACTGTTTTTCGCCACATGAACTGCCCGGAGGACCAGAAAGTGTATTGTGCCGTGTTCTTGTTACGAGATAACGCCCTGATTTGGTGGCAATCGATTGAAAGGACCTTAGACGTCAGCAACGGACCTGTCACATGGACTCAGTTCAGGGGGGAGTTTTTCAGGAAGTATTACCCTGCCGCCTCCCGATTCAAGAAGCAATCAGAGTTCGTGGCTCTTACGCAGGGAAACCGAACGGTAGAGGAGTACGAGACTGAATTTGCCAGACTGTCACGGTTTGCCCCTGCCCTGGTAGCTGTAGAGGCTGATAAGGTGGAACGTTTCATCACAGGCTTAAGGGAAGAGATTCAGGGCAATGTGGCAGCCCATGAACCCCAAGACTATGCCACGGCAGTTAGGGTGGCACAGCTGGTTGATCGACGACCGTCAGCTGTCTCTTCAGAACATTCCTCAGGTCATAAGCGAAGGTACGATCAGATGAGCTCGAACACACAGAGGGGTCATCGTTACCCTAGACGAGGTCCGCCCCAGGACCGTCGACAGAGAGCACAAAATCAGTCAGGGCCTAATCCAGATAGGCCATTATGTCAGACTTGTAGGAAGTACCACTGGGGTCGTTGCTTGGCAGGGACCCGTGTTTGTTTCAAGTGTGGACGGGAGGGGCATATCGCTCCGAATTGTAATCAGAAGAAAGTTAATTATGCCGACCAGCCGTCCAGTTCAAATCAGGCATCTGGGGTGAGACCAGCACAACATCAGGGCAAGATATTTGCCACCACCCGACAAGAGGCCGAGGACCTTAATGCAGTGGTGACAGGTACCATCCCTATCCTCGGCCATTATGCTTTTGTGTTGTTTGATTCGGGTTCGACGCATTCTTTTATTTCTGCATCATTTGTAAGTCAAGCCAACCTAGAACTAGAACCGCTAGGCTATGTTTTGTCAGTCTCAACCCCTGCAGGGGTAACACTACTAGCTAGTGAAGCGGTGAAAGCCTGCCAAATGTTAGTGTCTGATCGATCGATGGATGTGACATTGATCGCCCTGGATATGAGTGATTTTGATGTTATTTTGGGAATGGAATGGTTGGCTTCTAATTATGCCAACATAGACTGTCATCGTAAGGAGGTGATCTTTAACCCTCCGTCAGAGGCAAGCTTTAAGTTTAAAGGATCGATGATCAAAGGTGCTCCTAAAGTGGTCTCTGCAATAAAGGCGAGAAAATTGATTAGCCAAGGAGCCTGGGGCTTATTGGCTAGCGTGGTTGACACA
Organism: Luffa aegyptiaca; assembly: GCA_017139565.1. Lineage (NCBI taxonomy): Eukaryota > Viridiplantae > Streptophyta > Magnoliopsida > Cucurbitales > Cucurbitaceae > Luffa > Luffa aegyptiaca. Next base: position 45,552 of record JAETGN010000025.1, on the reverse strand, counting down.
AGGAAAACCGAGGCATCAATGACCGAAATTCCGGTAGTAAGGGAGTTCACAGATGTGTTCCCTGAAGATCTGACAGGACTACCACCAGCACGAGAGGTTGACTTCTGCATTGAGCTTGAGCCAGGTACTAATCCGATTTCTAAAGCTCCATACAGGATGGCCCCAGCGGAATTGAAAGAGCTTAAGGTCCAGATTCAGGAGCTGTTGGACAAAGGTTATATACGCCCCAGCGTTTCGCCGTGGGGTGCTCCAGTTTTATTCGTGAAAAAGAAGGATGGGACAATGCGTTTGTGCATCGACTACCGGGAGCTGAACAAGGTAACAATAAAGAACAGATACCCTCTGCCCAGGATTGATGACCTCTTTGATCAGCTCCAAGGAGCAGCAGTGTTTTCTAAAATAGATCTACGGTCAGGTTATCATCAGCTGAGAATTAGAGAGGACGATATACCCAAGACAGCTTTCCGGACCAGGTATGGGCATTACGAGTTTACCGTGATGTCCTTTGGGCTTACTAATGCTCCCGCAGTTTTCATGGACTTGATGAACAGGGTATTCAAGGAATTCCTGGATTCTTTCGTGATTGTTTTTATCGACGACATTCTTATCTACTCCAAGACAGAAGAGGAACATGAGGATCATCTCAGGAGAGTTCTAATTACCTTAAGAACGAACAAGTTGTATGCCAAATTCGCTAAATGTGAGTTCTGGTTACAACGGGTTTCCTTCTTAGGGCACGTGGTGTCGAAGGAAGGTGTCACAGTAGATCCATCCAAAATAGAGGCAGTGACCAATTGGTCTCGACCTACTTCAGTCAGCGAGATTCGGAGTTTCTTGGGGTTAGCAGGCTATTATCGTCGTTTTGTGCAGGGTTTTCCAGAATAGCCGCACCTCTAACTCAGTTGACTCGAAAGGGTATTCCCTTCGCGTGGAATGAAGCTTGTGAGGCAAGCTTCCAAGAGCTTAAGCAGAGACTAGTTTCAGCACCAGTACTTACAGTACCTAATGGTTCAGGAGAATTTGTTATTTACAGTGATGCTTCAAAGAAGGGACTGGGTTGTGTGTTAATGCAGCATGGTAAGGTCATTGCTTATGCGTCTCGTCAGCTGAAAGATTATGAGAAGAACTACCCAACTCATGACTTAGAATTGGCAGCAGTGGTTTTTGCCTTGAAGATTTGGAGACATTATTTATACGGAGAGAAAATCCAAATCTTCACGGACCACAAAAGTCTGAAATATCTCTTCACCCAGAAAGAGTTGAATATGAGGCAGCGGAGATGGTTAGAGTTGGTAAAAGATTATGATTGTGACATCCAGTACCACCCGGGCAAGGCAAATGTGGTTGCAGATGCCCTCAGCAGGAAGACCGCTCATGCGTCTGCTTTGATTACTACTCAGGCTCATATATTGGATGACTTGGAACGTGCAGAGATTATGATTGCAGTGGGCGAAGTTACAGCACTCCTAGCTCAGTTGACAGTTAAGTCGAGCTTGAGACAGAGGATCATAGATGAACAACCAAATGACCCTGATCTTGTTGTTAAACGCAGTCAAGTAGAGGCGGGGCAGGTGAGCGAGTTCTCCTTATCTTCAGACCTCGGCTTGTGTTACCAGGGTCGCTTATGCGTACCTGAGAATGCCGAACTCAAACAAGAATTATTAGCTGAGGCACATAGTTCACCTTTTTCAATCCATCCAGGAAGTACGAAGATGTACCATGATTTGAAATGGTATTACTGGTGGCAGGGCATGAAAAGAGAGATAGCGGATTTTGTCAGTAAATGCCTTGTTTGCCAACAGATGAAAGCCCCGAGACAGAAACCAGCAGGCTTGTTGCAGCCGCTAAGTGTCCCAGAATGGAAGTGGGAGCATATATCTATGGACTTCATCACAGGATTGCCTAGAACGGCCAAGGGTTACACCGTGATTTGGGTCATTATCGACAGACTCACTAAGTCAGCACATTTTCTCCCTGGGAAGCCCACTTACACCGTTGAAAAGTGGGCACAGTTATATATGACAGAGATAGTCAAGCTTCATGGTGTGCCGGTATCAATCGTGTCAGATAGAGACCCTCGGTTCACGTCTAACTTCTGGAGGAGTCTGCAAAGAGCCTTGGGTACTCAGTTACGTTTCAGTACAGCTTTCCACCCTCAGACAGATGGTCAAACTGAGCGATTGAACCAAACTCTAGAGGATATGCTGCGAGCATGTGTCTTGGATTTCTCAGGTAGTTGGGATGCGCACCTGCACTTAATGGAATTTGCTTATAACAATAGTTATCAAGCAACCATCAGGATGTCACCGTTTGAGGCCCTCTATGGGAAGAGATGCAGGTCCCCTGTTTATTGGGATGAGGTCGGTGAACGTCAGTTGTTGGGACCTGAATTGATCCAAGCCTCCAGCGAGGCTATTCGCACAATCAGGTCGAGGATGTTAACAACTCAAAGCCGACAGAAGAGCTATGCTGATACAAGGAGGAGAGATTTAGAGTTTGACGTGGGTGATCATGTTTTCTTGAAGGTAGCTCCGATGAAAGGAGTATTGAGGTTTGGAAGGAAAGGCAAGCTCAGCCCACGTTTCATTGGTCCGTTTGAGATTTTAGAACGGATTGGTCCGGTAGCTTATCGTCTAGCGTTGCCGCCTTCGCTTTCGGCGGTACACAGTGTTTTTCATGTCTCCATGCTGCGAAAGTATTTGACAAATCCAACCCACAGAGTGGACTTTGAACCCTTGCAACTCAGCGAGAACTTGTCTTATGAGGAGGAACCTGTGCTAATTCTTGACAGAGAGGTGAAGGTCCTTCGCAATCGCGAGATAGCTCTCGTGAAGGTCCTTTGGCGAAACCATTTGTCTGAAGAGGCAACGTGGGAGAGAGAAGATGAAATGATGGCCAAGTATCCAGAGTTGTTCCAGTACTAACAACTTTCGAGGACGAAAGTTCTTTTAAGGTTAGTATGATGTAGCAACCAGTGTTTTAAAAAAAAAAAAAAAAAAAAAAAAAAAGAAAAGGGAAAAACGGGCAGGAACCGGTCAAAGGAAAAAAAAAAGAAATGGGGGGAAACTTTCCCCCCAATTCGGTCATTTGACCGTGCATAAAAAAAAAAAAAAAAAAAAAAAAAAAAACGGAATTCTTCCTCTCTCCCTCACGTCCGTCTCTCCCACCCTCACGTTAGTCTCTCTCCCTCGCTCCCTCTCAGCCGCCGCAAGCCGACGCCGCCGCCGCCTCACGTCGCCGTCTTCAGCCGCACGCTGCCGTCGTCGCCTTCCTCCGCCGCCGCCGGTAACGTTTTTTTTTCTCTCTCTCTCCTTCGAGTTCTCTCTCTTTCTCCCTCGAATTCTCTCTCTCTAACTCGTCTCTCCCTCGCAGCCTCTCTCTCCGTCTGCACCGTCTCTCTCATCCGAGCGCCGCCGCCTGCGACCCCCGCGCCGCACGCCATTGTCTTCAGCCGTGAGCCGCCGCCGTTGTTCGCAGATCGCCGCCGCCGCTGCCGTCTTCATCTAGTGGGTAAGGAGTTTATAAGTGTGGGTTATTGGTCGATTTAATGTTTAATTAAGGATACCCACTGGTTTTAGTTTTCGATTTCAAGGTGCCCGTGGCGTTGGAGGCCGAGTTGTCGAATCGGAGCGAAACTTGGAAGTTGGACAGCAAGTAGTGTTTCTGTTTTAGGTGAGTTTCCGACTTTGGGTAAGTGAACTAAGTTAAGTTTTGAATGATTTAATTGTGTTAAAAGAGTACCCATTAATATTAGCTATTGACTTCTAGTTACCCACAACGTTTGAAGGCCGAATTGTTGAACTGGAGCGAAGTTGGGAATTGGACAGCAAGCAGTAGCTTCATTTGGGTGAGTTTTCGGCCCTCTCAAGTCTAGTGCTTTAGGAAATTTGTTAAGTTTGGTGTGCCAATGGTGTGTGAATATATATTTATGTATGTTTTATGTGTTAATAGACGAGTATTTCGCATCACGTGGTTGGTGTTGTATCGAGTCGTTGGGGGATTTTCGATCAAGCGTAGTATCTCATGTAAGTAGCCATTTTGAATTTAAGCTCTAAGTGTCGCCGTTGGGTTAAACCAAGCATGATTGGTCCTTTATTTCTTGAAAGCATGGAACTAGTTAAGAATGTCTGAGTTAATGGTCGCATATTAACTTTTGTCGTTGTGTAAGTAGCTATTTGGGAATAAGGATTTTGATTATGTTATGTGGCGTGTTAGTGGATTGAGTGAGTAGCCTTTTTGGGCATGAAGTTGTTGTTTTGGAATCATTGTATGCTTGTTGGTAGCGAATTGAAGTTTTGGTTAAGCTTCATGTTTTGGTCAAATATCCCTTGGAACGTTGTATGCGTGTTTGAATATTGTTTAAGTGTCGTTTATTTGGACATGCATTAAGTGTTGCTATGCTTGTAGGACTAAGTAAGTATGTTAGGAATGTTGATTTATGATTGTTCTGGATTGTGTTCATGTTATGGAGGATGGGTTAAATGTTCGTTGGAGTTGTGGTTGGAGTTGGATTGTGATTCTGACTTGATTGTGTGCATAGAAGCGTATATTCTTACTTCCAGGTGCAAGGAAAAATTTTGGGTTCCCTCTGCGTACGTCGTTATGCTGCCGAATTTTCGGTAGCCTCATGACGACTTAGGAATTATATTTGTCTTGAGGGAAAGGATTAGGAAAGTGAAGGAATAGGCTAGTGCCTTAGACGAGGGACGTGTCAATTAAACACCTAGGATTGAGATGTAATAGACTGAAATGAGGGGCTTAATGGGCGGGACTTGGCTTCGCAGTCTAGGTGCCATTTACTAACTGTGGAAGTAAATTCCTGACTTAAACCCATGAACGCTCCACCAGTGAAATGGTAGCTTAGAGCGCTACGCGCCTATTAGTGCCTTGAGGGATGAGGCTTAGCTCCACTGACTGGGTGCCATCTACCATCAGTAGGAGTAGAGACCTCCCAAAACTCCCACTTGTGCACTATCAGTGAGTTGGCAAACTTATATATTTATAGGTGTACTAATTGAACACGAGACCCGAACTGCAAATGAAATGAAATGAACTGAAATGAAATGAAATGATATGAAATGAGATGACCTAACCCTGAGGCCTTAACTCGAATAAGATGTTAAAACTTTTATTGCTACTTACTGAGTATTTTCTTAAATACTCATTCTTTTCCCCTACACACAACTGCAGGTAGAGGCAAAGGTGTACGGAACGCGTGACGGAGAGCTGCTGAGCCATGGATCTCCTTTAGTTTAAGTCTTCCGCATTTTACGTTTTGAAATGTCCCTTTGAACTTGTATTGAACGATTTACGTTTTATTCCGTTTTTAGTTTGTTTGATTTACTAAAGCTTTTGTTTGTTCTGTTTTAAACTGGGATCCCAGATTGAAGTGTTTCGCAAATTTCTACGTATGGTTTCTTTATATGGAAATATTTCCGCTGTTCTTAGAAGTAGAATGAAATGCATGTAGTAACGGCCTTAGGATCTAGGCATGAAAAGTAGGGTCGTTACAGTTGGTATCAGAGCTCTAGGTTATAGGTTCTGTAGACTGGTTTACATCGTAAACCTTAGGTATGTCCATGGCTTATCAGCAAGCATCCGGTCACGCCAGGTACACGTTTGATTACTTTGTAGTTTGTAAATGTTATATGTTATACATGTTCTTAAAAGATCCATGTTGTGGGAAAGATATGCATAGGGTTTAGTACCTATGATTTGTTTAAAGGATTCAAGCCTGTTAGTAAGATGATAAAATTTTTGTGAAATAGATCATGCCTCCCCGAGCACAAGGACGTGGAAGAGGTCGAGGAAGAGGACGTGGCAGGGGTCGTACAACCCCTGAGCAAGTCGTGCCACCAGTAGAGCAGGAAGGAAACCTACCAGAAAACCCACAAGTGGAACAGCCGGGGCCTGCGGTAGGACCTGTCCCGGTGGACATTCAGGCAATAGTTCAGACCGCAGTGCAGGCTGCAGTTGCAGGCGTGCTTGCAGGGCGACAGGCCCAAGCGCCTCAGAACAACGAAGCCGCCTTATCACGGGAGGCTAGGTGCTTAAGAGATTTCAGGAAGTGGGACCCATGTCCGTTCGATGGAGCCTCAAGGGACCCCACGGTAGCAGAGTTGTGGCTGTCCTCCATCGAGACTGTTTTTCGCCACATGAACTGCCCGGAGGACCAGAAAGTGTATTGTGCCGTGTTCTTGTTACGAGATAACGCCCTGATTTGGTGGCAATCGATTGAAAGGACCTTAGACGTCAGCAACGGACCTGTCACATGGACTCAGTTCAGGGGGGAGTTTTTCAGGAAGTATTACCCTGCCGCCTCCCGATTCAAGAAGCAATCAGAGTTCGTGGCTCTTACGCAGGGAAACCGAACGGTAGAGGAGTACGAGACTGAATTTGCCAGACTGTCACGGTTTGCCCCTGCCCTGGTAGCTGTAGAGGCTGATAAGGTGGAACGTTTCATCACAGGCTTAAGGGAAGAGATTCAGGGCAATGTGGCAGCCCATGAACCCCAAGACTATGCCACGGCAGTTAGGGTGGCACAGCTGGTTGATCGACGACCGTCAGCTGTCTCTTCAGAACATTCCTCAGGTCATAAGCGAAGGTACGATCAGATGAGCTCGAACACACAGAGGGGTCATCGTTACCCTAGACGAGGTCCGCCCCAGGACCGTCGACAGAGAGCACAAAATCAGTCAGGGCCTAATCCAGATAGGCCATTATGTCAGACTTGTAGGAAGTACCACTGGGGTCGTTGCTTGGCAGGGACCCGTGTTTGTTTCAAGTGTGGACGGGAGGGGCATATCGCTCCGAATTGTAATCAGAAGAAAGTTAATTATGCCGACCAGCCGTCCAGTTCAAATCAGGCATCTGGGGTGAGACCAGCACAACATCAGGGCAAGATATTTGCCACCACCCGACAAGAGGCCGAGGACCTTAATGCAGTGGTGACAGGTACCATCCCTATCCTCGGCCATTATGCTTTTGTGTTGTTTGATTCGGGTTCGACGCATTCTTTTATTTCTGCATCATTTGTAAGTCAAGCCAACCTAGAACTAGAACCGCTAGGCTATGTTTTGTCAGTCTCAACCCCTGCAGGGGTAACACTACTAGCTAGTGAAGCGGTGAAAGCCTGCCAAATGTTAGTGTCTGATCGATCGATGGATGTGACATTGATCGCCCTGGATATGAGTGATTTTGATGTTATTTTGGGAATGGAATGGTTGGCTTCTAATTATGCCAACATAGACTGTCATCGTAAGGAGGTGATCTTTAACCCTCCGTCAGAGGCAAGCTTTAAGTTTAAAGGATCGATGATCAAAGGTGCTCCTAAAGTGGTCTCTGCAATAAAGGCGAGAAAATTGATTAGCCAAGGAGCCTGGGGCTTATTGGCTAGCGTGGTTGACACAAGGAAAACCGAGGCATCAATGACCGAAATTCCGGTAGTAAGGGAGTTCACAGATGTGTTCCCTGAAGATCTGACAGGACTACCACCAGCACGAGAGGTTGACTTCTGCATTGAGCTTGAGCCAGGTACTAATCCGATTTCTAAAGCTCCATACAGGATGGCCCCAGCGGAATTGAAAGAGCTTAAGGTCCAGATTCAGGAGCTGTTGGACAAAGGTTATATACGCCCCAGCGTTTCGCCGTGGGGTGCTCCAGTTTTATTCGTGAAAAAGAAGGATGGGACAATGCGTTTGTGCATCGACTACCGGGAGCTGAACAAGGTAACAATAAAGAACAGATACCCTCTGCCCAGGATTGATGACCTCTTTGATCAGCTCCAAGGAGCAGCAGTGTTTTCTAAAATAGATCTACGGTCAGGTTATCATCAGCTGAGAATTAGAGAGGACGATATACCCAAGACAGCTTTCCGGACCAGGTATGGGCATTACGAGTTTACCGTGATGTCCTTTGGGCTTACTAATGCTCCCGCAGTTTTCATGGACTTGATGAACAGGGTATTCAAGGAATTCCTGGATTCTTTCGTGATTGTTTTTATCGACGACATTCTTATCTACTCCAAGACAGAAGAGGAACATGAGGATCATCTCAGGAGAGTTCTAATTACCTTAAGAACGAACAAGTTGTATGCCAAATTCGCTAAATGTGAGTTCTGGTTACAACGGGTTTCCTTCTTAGGGCACGTGGTGTCGAAGGAAGGTGTCACAGTAGATCCATCCAAAATAGAGGCAGTGACCAATTGGTCTCGACCTACTTCAGTCAGCGAGATTCGGAGTTTCTTGGGGTTAGCAGGCTATTATCGTCGTTTTGTGCAGGGTTTTTCCAGAATAGCCGCACCTCTAACTCAGTTGACTCGAAAGGGTATTCCCTTCGCGTGGAATGAAGCTTGTGAGGCAAGCTTCCAAGAGCTTAAGCAGAGACTAGTTTCAGCACCAGTACTTACAGTACCTAATGGTTCAGGAGAATTTGTTATTTACAGTGATGCTTCAAAGAAGGGACTGGGTTGTGTGTTAATGCAGCATGGTAAGGTCATTGCTTATGCGTCTCGTCAGCTGAAAGATTATGAGAAGAACTACCCAACTCATGACTTAGAATTGGCAGCAGTGGTTTTTGCCTTGAAGATTTGGAGACATTATTTATACGGAGAGAAAATCCAAATCTTCACGGACCACAAAAGTCTGAAATATCTCTTCACCCAGAAAGAGTTGAATATGAGGCAGCGGAGATGGTTAGAGTTGGTAAAAGATTATGATTGTGACATCCAGTACCACCCGGGCAAGGCAAATGTGGTTGCAGATGCCCTCAGCAGGAAGACCGCTCATGCGTCTGCTTTGATTACTACTCAGGCTCATATATTGGATGACTTGGAACGTGCAGAGATTATGATTGCAGTGGGCGAAGTTACAGCACTCCTAGCTCAGTTGACAGTTAAGTCGAGCTTGAGACAGAGGATCATAGATGAACAACCAAATGACCCTGATCTTGTTGTTAAACGCAGTCAAGTAGAGGCGGGGCAGGTGAGCGAGTTCTCCTTATCTTCAGACCTCGGCTTGTGTTACCAGGGTCGCTTATGCGTACCTGAGAATGCCGAACTCAAACAAGAATTATTAGCTGAGGCACATAGTTCACCTTTTTCAATCCATCCAGGAAGTACGAAGATGTACCATGATTTGAAACGGTATTACTGGTGGCAGGGCATGAAAAGAGAGATAGCGGATTTTGTCAGTAAATGCCTTGTTTGCCAACAGGTGAAAGCCCCGAGACAGAAACCAGCAGGCTTGTTGCAGCCGCTAAGTGTCCCAGAATGGAAGTGGGAGCATATATCTATGGACTTCATCACAGGATTGCCTAGAACGGCCAAGGGTTACACCGTGATTTGGGTCATTATCGACAGACTCACTAAGTCAGCACATTTTCTCCCTGGGAAGCCCACTTACACCGTTGAAAAGTGGGCACAGTTATATATGACAGAGATAGTCAAGCTTCATGGTGTGCCGGTATCAATCGTGTCAGATAGAGACCCTCGGTTCACGTCTAACTTCTGGAGGAGTCTGCAAAGAGCCTTGGGTACTCAGTTACGTTTCAGTACAGCTTTCCACCCTCAGACAGATGGTCAAACTGAGCGATTGAACCAAACTCTAGAGGATATGCTGCGAGCATGTGTCTTGGATTTCTCAGGTAGTTGGGATGCGCACCTGCACTTAATGGAATTTGCTTATAACAATAGTTATCAAGCAACCATCAGGATGTCACCGTTTGAGGCCCTCTATGGGAAGAGATGCAGGTCCCCTGTTTATTGGGATGAGGTCGGTGAACGTCAGTTGTTGGGACCTGAATTGATCCAAGCCTCCAGCGAGGCTATTCGCACAATCAGGTCGAGGATGTTAACAGCTCAAAGCCGACAGAAGAGCTATGCTGATACAAGGAGGAGAGATTTAGAGTTTGACGTGGGTGATCATGTTTTCTTGAAGGTAGCTCCGATGAAAGGAGTATTGAGGTTTGGAAGGAAAGGCAAGCTCAGCCCACGTTTCATTGGTCCGTTTGAGATTTTAGAACGGATTGGTCCGGTAGCTTATCGTCTAGCGTTGCCGCCTTCGCTTTCGGCGGTACACAGTGTTTTTCATGTCTCCATGCTGCGAAAGTATTTGACAAATCCAACCCACAGGGTGGACTTTGAACCCTTGCAACTCAGCGAGAACTTGTCTTATGAGGAGGAACCTGTGCTAATTCTTGACAGAGAGGTGAAGGTCCTTCGCAATCGCGAGATAGCTCTCGTGAAGGTCCTTTGGCGAAACCATTTGTCTGAAGAGGCAACGTGGGAGAGAGAAGATGAAATGATGGCCAAGTATCCAGAGTTGTTCCAGTACTAACAACTTTCGAGGACGAAAGTTCTTTTAAGGTTAGTATGATGTAGCAACCAGTGTGTTAAAAAAAAAAAAAAAAAAAAAAAAAAAAGAAAAGGGAAAAACGGGCAGGAACCGGTCAAAGGAAAAAAAAGAAATGGGGGGAAACTTTCCCCCCAATTCGGTCATTTGACCGTGCATAAAAAAAAAAAAAAAAAAAAAAAAAAAAAACGGAATTCTTCCTCTCTCCCTCACGTCCGTCTCTCCCACCCTCACGTTAGTCTCTCTCCCTCGCTCCCTCTCAGCCGCCGCAAGCCGACGCCGCCGCCGCCTCACGTCGCCGTCTTCAGCCGCACGCTGCCGTCGTCGCCTTCCTCCGCCGCCGCCGGTAACGTTTTTTTTTCTCTCTCTCTCCTTCGAGTTCTCTCTCTTTCTCCCTCGAATTCTCTCTCTCTAACTCGTCTCTCCCTCGCAGCCTCTCTCTCCGTCTGCACCGTCTCTCTCATCCGAGCGCCGCCGCCTGCGACCCCCGCGCCGCACGCCATTGTCTTCAGCCGTGAGCCGCCGCCGTTGTTCGCAGATCGCCGCCGCCGCTGCCGTCTTCATCTAGTGGGTAAGGAGTTTATAAGTGTGGGTTATTGGTCGATTTAATGTTTAATTAAGGATACCCACTGGTTTTAGTTTTCGATTTCAAGGTGCCCGTGGCGTTGGAGGCCGAGTTGTCGAATCGGAGCGAAACTTGGAAGTTGGACAGCAAGTAGTGTTTCTGTTTTAGGTGAGTTTCCGACTTTGGGTAAGTGAACTAAGTTAAGTTTTGAATGATTTAATCGTGTTAAAAGAGTACCCATTAATATTAGCTATTGACTTCTAGTTACCCACAACGTTTGAAGGCCGAATTGTTGAACTGGAGCGAAGTTGGGAATTGGACAGCAAGCAGTAGCTTCATTTGGGTGAGTTTTCGGCCCTCTCAAGTCTAGTGCTTTAGGAAATTTGTTAAGTTTGGTGTGCCAATGGTGTGTGAATATATATTTATGTATGTTTTATGTGTTAATAGACGAGTATTTCGCATCACGTGGTTGGTGTTGTATCGAGTCGTTGGGGGATTTTCGATCAAGCGTAGTATCTCATGTAAGTAGCCATTTTGAATTTAAGCTCTAAGTGTCGCCGTTGGGTTAAACCAAGCATGATTGGTCCTTTATTTCTTGAAAGCATGGAACTAGTTAAGAATGTCTGAGTTAATGGTCGCATATTAACTTTTGTCGTTGTGTAAGTAGCTATTTGGGAATAAGGATTTTGATTATGTTATGTGGCGTGTTAGTGGATTGAGTGAGTAGCCTTTTTGGGCATGAAGTTGTTGTTTTGGAATCATTGTATGCTTGTTGGTAGCGAATTGAAGTTTTGGTTAAGCTTCATGTTTTGGTCAAATATCCCTTGGAACGTTGTATGCGTGTTTGAATATTGTTTAAGTGTCGCTTATTTGGACATGCATTAAGTGTTGCTATGCTTGTAGGACTAAGTAAGTATGTTAGGAATGTTGATTTATGATTGTTCTGGATTGTGTTCATGTTATGGAGGATGGGTTAAATGTTCGTTGGAGTTGTGGTTGGAGTTGGATTGTGATTCTGACTTGATTGTGTGCATAGAAGCGTATATTCTTACTTCCAGGTGCAAGGAAAAATTTTGGGTTCCCTCTGCGTACGTCGTTATGCTGCCGAATTTTCGGTAGCCTCATGACGACTTAGGAATTATATTTGTCTTGAGGGAAAGGATTAGGAAAGTGAAGGAATAGGCTAGTGCCTTAGACGAGGGACGTGTCAATTAAACACCTAGGATTGAGATGTAATAGACTGAAATGAGGGGCTTAATGGGCGGGACTTGGCTTCGCAGTCTAGGTGCCATTTACTAACTGTGGAAGTAAATTCCTGACTTAAACCCATGAACGCTCCACCAGTGAAATGGTAGCTTAGAGCGCTACGCGCCTATTAGTGCCTTGAGGGATGAGGCTTAGCTCCACTGACTGGGTGCCATCTACCATCAGTAGGAGTAGAGACCTCCCAAAACTCCCACTTGTGCACTATCAGTGAGTTGGCAAACTTATATATTTATAGGTGTACTAATTGAACACGAGACCCGAACTGCAAATGAAATGAAATGAACTGAAATGAAATGAAATGATATGAAATGAGATGACCTAACCCTGAGGCCTTAACTCGAATAAGATGTTAAAACTTTTATTGCTACTTACTGAGTATTTTCTTAAATACTCATTCTTTTCCCCTACACACAACTGCAGGTAGAGGCAAAGGTGTACGGAACGCGTGACGGAGAGCTGCTGAGCCATGGATCTCCTTTAGTTTAAGTCTTCCGCATTTTACGTTTTGAAATGTCCCTTTGAACTTGTATTGAACGATTTACGTTTTATTCCGTTTTTAGTTTGTTTGATTTACTAAAGCTTTTGTTTGTTCTGTTTTAAACTGGGATCCCAGATTGAAGTGTTTCGCAAATTTCTACGTATGGTTTCTTTATATGGAAATATTTCCGCTGTTCTTAGAAGTAGAATGAAATGCATGTAGTAACGGCCTTAGGATCTAGGCATGAAAAGTAGGGTCGTTACAAGTCAGCCTCATCAACAACTCTTGTGGATGTTACTATAGCTTCATTAGTTAACTTACTTAAACCGACTTTACTCTTGTGGTTTACGATTTTTGATGTGGACTTCTTCTGAGAATTTAGCATTTGTCGATACAAATTCTTTATTCTCTTGTGAATTGAAGAAGTATCCACTTTTCGTTTCCTTTGGGGTTGCCTACTGTAGTATGCAATGCAGTCAACACTGCTTGACCCTAAAACGAGCCAGACAATTGAGCATAGCTCAACATGGAATGAACCATATCCAATAGGGTTCTATTTCTCCTAAATGAGATTTAAGGTGTGATCCCATGTACTATCAAATAGTCCTGGAATCTCAAATCCCTATACTCAACACTTTGATCAGATCAAAGTGTTTTTATCATCTCACCTAACAAGTTTTCAACTTCAGTCCTAAGCCCCTTCAAATATCTCAAGAGCTTCAGAATTAAGTTGCATTAGGTAAAGATACTCATACCTTTGAATAATTATCCAAAAGAGATGAATTATTCATTGCCCTCCCACTGCTTTAACATATTGAACCACAAGGATCCAAATGTACAAGCTCTAAGGGCTCTTTGGCTCTTAGATCTTTTCCAGTAAAAGATCTATCAGTCATATTGCCCACAAGGCATGACTTACAAGGTAGTAGAGAGTCATCTTCTAACTCGCTTAGAAGTTCACTCTTGACCAATCTCCCAATCAAATTGAGATTAATATGGTCTACCTTAGAACCAAAGAAAGGTATTTTTCCTTTAGGAGAAATCCTTTGCCTCTTTTCACATTGTGTTGTAGCAGTCTTAAACAACTCAGTGTTCATGACTGCTTTACTCTTGATTAGTCTTAAAACATTTAGGTTACTTTCCAGTAAAGCTAAACAAATGTCAACTCCCTTTCTTGAAACAAAACTGCGTTAGCAGAGAAAGGTAAAGAGTAACATTGTTCCAGCAAATAAGACACAGAAATCAAATTTCTTTTGATCTTAGGAATTACATACACATTATCTAATAATATGTATTTTCTCCAACTGAGAAAAATAACTTAATGTTCCCCACTGATATAGCTAAAATAACCTCTCTAATTCTAACTTTGAGAGTTATTACACAAGCAGCAAGCTCTTGCCAGGAACTTATTCCTTTAAAAGAAGAACACACGTGATTTGTGGCCCTTGAATCAAGCATTCAGGGAGAATCACTATTCTTCACTAATCACGTTTTCAAGACAGGTAAATGAAAATTATGGTCTTGAACAAGTTCTCTTTTTGCTAAGCAGAGTTCTATGTCATATTCACCAAGAACAATTCTTAATGAATTAAACATATGGGGCATGAGGACATTCCTCAGTTAAGAATAATCCTTGACTTATTTACCACAATTTGTCGTTTAAGCTTGTTGTATTACCGTTATTTATAAAATGACGTAAGACAACGCACATAAAATTATTATATAATTGCTGAAGTAACAAATTACTTGTATTATTAATTGCACCAACCCATTACAAATAATCCAATCAAATTTTGAAAAAACAAATAAGCAATCAAAGAAACCCTATAAAACTATTGATTTAGTTTTTGCAACGATACTTCAAAGATTTAGAACAACAGCCACCGAAGGGTGGTCAGCTACTCCTCCTCTAAATTGAGACAATCTCAACCAAACTCTAACACCAGAATAACTCATATTCCGTTAGTGTTTAGTTACCATTGTTCGGTCAAGGGTTAGTTAACACATTTAACTCATCCCCGTAAGTGTAACCCTCCCACTTTCAGATCTCAGAGGCACGCACCAACAGGCTACCGAAGGGAAAGACAACTATTGGTGATTAGCCTAAGTGACCCTATCCTATTCAGGAGTTCACGGTGTTCCGAATCCTATGATCAGGCCCTCCAAAGGGATGGTTGCGCTAGGACAACCTGCAGGCGGATCATAGGACTCTCACGGTGCAAACTAGGGGCGGAGACCGAGGGATACGTTGACACGTGTCCTGCTCCCACTTACTCTAGACATTTTCCCCATTCACCTTGTTATTGATTCATGCAAACACTTTCCGAAGGGAGGCCGCTCCTAGGGTGACTCAAAGCCGAGCATGATCCTCACGTTGTGAATATAGGACGTAGGAGCAAAACTTGATTTAAATCTCGTTTTGTAATTTTCCTCCCACTGAAAATGTCCTAAGGTTAATTTAGGGTTGTTTAACTTAGATAAAATTCGGCTAAGTCAATCTATCTAAGTCTGATCCTAATATAACAATTATGGAAAGGATTCAACAGCAATGTTTTAGGTGAATTAAACTTCTTTTAATAAACCCAACATTGCAAGTCAACATTACTATGGTTAATTCAACTCAAGGTTCGGGTCAGTTCCCAGGTAGGAGGTGTTCCGTAAACAGTCAACTTAAATACCCCCAACCTTAGACAGAACTTTACCGAGAGAGTTCCCTTATAACCACAGTAATGTAAGGTCTTTACTCTAAAGATCTAGGTGTATTAAACACTTTTAACAAACCTGGTGACATTGCATGCTAACATTTAACTATGATTAATTCAACTCCGGTATTCCGGGTCAGTTCCCAGGTAGGAGGTGTTCCGTAAACCGTCAACTTAAATACCCCCAGCCTTAGACAAAACTTAACCGGTAGAGTTCCCTTATAATCATAGTAATGTTTTTCCTACTTAGTCAATTAAAACTAATTTTAATTCTAAGTAAGAATAATTCTAATCCTATTAGAAATGTGATCTTAGATCTAATTAATTTTAAACATTTTAAAATTAATTCATTTATCCTAAGACCTATGTTTGCATGCAATTCTTTGTTATAGGTTAACGATTTCTATTCATTAATTTTATAACTATTATAAATTTTAATGAATTAACCCTATAACATGCTACTATGGTGAATAAATTAACAATCAAATTCGAATTAATTTATAAAACCATACATTAGCATACATGACATACCAAAAATATAACAATTATATTAATCTAAGGTAATGTCATGCTCAATGCAATTTAATTTCCTTTTAATTAACCTAACTCTTAAATTAATTATACAAGAAAATTAAAATTAAGCATTACCATTTTCATACATTAACATAACATTTATATTAATATATCATGAAAATTAATTAAGCATGTTAATTACTTATATAAATATAACTCTTATATTTTTTGAAGTAAAGTAATTTCATGCTCAATTCAAATTAATTTTCTTCAATTAATCTAACTCTTAAATTAATTACCCAAGAAAATTAAATTAAGCATTCACATTTTCATACATTAACATAACACTTTATATTAATAGCTCATGAAAATAAATAAGCATATAAATTACTTTCATAAATATAACTTTTTATATTTTTACTAAAGTAATTTCATGTTCAATGCTTCTAAATTTTCAACCATTTAATCATAACAATTAATATTAAATACTCATGAAAATTAAATTCATGTATATTTCATACATTATAACAGTTATAATAATAAATATGCATGAATATGCTTAACCTATGGTGGGATTATAAACTATATGACATTCATAAAGCAATTTAAATAGCTAAGTAGACGGGTTTTTGGCATCCTAGGACTCAAAAATTAGAAAACATTACATTAATTAATCTAATAAAGGTCCTATCCTACCGTAAATCAGTCCGAACAGCCTCGAACCGCGACCAAACCCTTCAAACCGGCGAAAAATTGGGCTGAACCATGCTGAAATCAGCTTGAACCGGCACAAAATTGTCTAGACCATGCCGAACCAGCTACAAATTAGCTAGAACCGGACCAAATCTCACTGAACCAGCCCAATATCCGTCCAGATCGCTTGAACCAAGTCAAACGCCGCTTGAACCGGTCAACAACCTCTCTGAACCAAACGAACCGCGTGAAAGGAAAAATAATTGCTATACTATAAAATCACCAAGTCTGGAATCGAACTCGTGAACTGACTTTTGATAAAGCGCCACTCCAAACAACGCAGCCGAACAAAATCTTGATACCCTTAAACCGATTTTCTTGTCATTATTCGTCAGTAGCCTTCGATTTTTCCATAAATATCTTCGATTCCAGTAGCGATTTTCGTCAATTTTGTCCCAAATTGCAGCAGTATTTCACCCAAATTGATACATTATCAAAGACACGGAGTTACAACCATAAATTTGCAACAAATCGCCCAAAACAAGGGGCCTTTACATGATCAAATCAAGGAAAAAATGCAAATTCTAATGCCAAAAACCCTAACCATCTACTAGCAAACCATTATACATCAAATGCACAATGAATCCCACTATTCAACCAATGAAAATTTTGTAAAACAAAATTAAAATTACGAACGGCTCTGATACCAATTGAAGGATTGGAATTCCCAATTCCGTTACAGCGGAAGCAATTGGACCGTTCGTAAATTAATTTTGTTCTATACAAAATACCAATACATTGGAAAAAGGTTAAGCGATGAGAAACATACCTCCGTTGATGACTCTGAATACTTCAACGGATGATTCTTGATTGCTCTGCAACAACAAACACTACAAAAATTCCAGTCTTTAGCTACGTTTTTTTTTCGTCGTTAAAACTTAAATTTCGTCTCATATAATTTTCAGCGACGAAAAAACTTACGTCGCATAAAACGTCGCAAAAGGCAAGTCGCAGAAGATCATCAGCTCCGTTTTTGTAAATTTCGTCGCAACTTGCGACGAAATTAAATAAACGTCGCAACTTGCGACGAAATCAATAAGCGTCGCAACTTGCGACAAAATGATAAAACGTCGCAACTTGCGACGAAACCCATTAAATGTCGCATGAGTGGTTGCGCCAAAGATATGAACACTAGCGACGAAACAATGTTTCGTCGCAAATTTTACAAATTTTTAATAATATTTTTTATTTATATTTTCCCCTTTAATCCTATATAATAGTTTGTACATAAAACAAATTATGGACTATACTAACGGTTCAAAACAAGTTATTAAATACAATAAAATGTTACAAATATAATGAGAAAAAATGAAAATTACATTGTTTAGTCATATGTCAAATATATGTTATAAAGATTTACAAAACCATAATAAACTTTTACAAAGTTCACCAGATCCTAAGTCACAAAATATGAACTCTTACATCAAGTTATGTGATTACAAAAGATAAGTTGATACACAAACATATACTATCCTCCAAAATGTAAAAAAAAAAATGACAATCTTTCAGCAAACAATCAACAATTAATCCTGCACATAAACAAATAAAATATATATGTATAAGTAAACTTACAATGAGAATAATAAAACAACTAGTATCACAACTTAAAAGTTAGAAAGTCACATGGTTCAAAAAAAAAGTTAGAAAGCCACATTCTCAATTGTAACTAGCTACTACCACGAACAACATCAACGTAACCACAAAGTATAATCTAACAATCACACATATAAAGAAAAACAACATCAACCTCATTCACATAAGAAAAGTACATGCATAATCATCACAATTATAGAACTCTAACAACTACTTATTAAGATTAAAAATCACACATTCTTGTTAAAAAATACGAGTGTCAAACTCAAAGTATAATCTATCAATCACACATATATCTCCCCCTCCCCCCCCTGAAGTTTTATCCAACTTTTATCCATGACTTATCCTATAAAATATAAGGACAATTTATCGTTAACTTAATTTAACACTAAGTGTATAAAAGGCACATTATAACTTTCAACATATATTATAATCACAAACTAAGCTTAAAATAAGCTTAGTACCAAACTATAATTATACCAAGAAACTCAATCACATAAATATTATTTGAATCTCATTTACCATAACAACAAGTATATAAACACCCACTCTCAAACTACATTTATTCAACAAATATAAACAACCGCCTCTCAAACTACATTTATTCAACAAATATAAACACCTCCTCACTCCCCCCCCCCCCCCCCAAAGAAAACTACATTTATTCAACAAATATAAGTATCCTTCCTCTCATTTCCCCTCCCTTCATTCAACAAATACAATACTCCGTCATCCAAATATAAACAAACAACACAATATGTACTCTAGAGCATTCAAAATATTCTAGTAACAAAATTACTCTCAAATCACAAATAGAAACAACTCTCCCCTCAAACCATAAATATAAACATTTACACAACTTGAACCAATATTTAATGAAAATTAATCAAACATAAATATTCTCCATAATCAATTTTCAACACACAATCTACACACAACATCATTCCAAAAATTCGAATAACAAAATTTACATCTTACAAAACAAAAACAAACATAATCCCAAGCAATTGAACAAAAATTACAAATCCAACTATTTTACTAACCTCTAAAAGCCTCCTCAACCAAGAAAATCACCTATTTTCCAAGAAATTCAACAAAATTTCTGAAAAATATATAAAAAAAAAAAACTATTGTTAAAAAGAAAAAACACAAAAATGAAGTACGAAGATTGATTAAAAGAACACACACAACAATGGAAACAACCTTAGTATTTTTCGACCTCTCAAACACTACCACTACAAAACCACCGCGCCACAAAACCACTTTTCCCTTTGTCTCTTGCTCTGTATACGGTAGGGTGAAACAATGAGGTGAAAACCTATTCTAACAAACAAAAAATGAAATCCAAAGCAAAGTAAAGAGATAGAGAGAAAACCCACATGTTTTCTTGCATTTTTCGGACTTATGAGGCGAAACCCATGCGATTTTCAAGCTTTTTGACTTCTCCATTGTCCCTCTAGGTCAGTGTACACACCGTAGAAGGCTTTTTCGGCGTCTTCTCCGGCGTTTTTCCAAGTTTGGCAGCCAAACTCTTCTCCCTCGTCCCTCTCGGTTAGTCTACACAGTATGTATAAAACAAAGGAAATAAGAGGAGAAATGGAAAAGACGAAATGAAAAGAAGCAAAAAAGGGCGGTTTTTTTTTTTCAGGGTTTGCGACAAAATTTAAATTTCGTCGCAAGCTTGCTACGAAAATTCCATTTCGTCGCAAGCACGTGCGACGAAATGGAATTTTCGTCGCACCACATGCGTAGGCACAAGTCTCCAAGTGACTGACGAACGTCCCATCACAAGACTTGATACGAAAAACTTGTTACGTCGCAAGCTTGCAACGAAATCAACGTTTCGTCGCAAAGCCTGCGACGGAAAGTGTTTTTCGTCGCAATCTTGCGACTAATCTTTTGTTTCGTCGCTAACGTTGCGACGAATTGGTTTTCGTCGTTGATGTTTCGTCGCTAAAACGTTGTTTTCTTGTAGTGAAATAACACCACCATTTGATCTTCCCCGCTATAACTCTGAGATTAGGAACGTAGTTGTGGGACTACCTAATCTTGAATGGGAAAAACACTAGAGAGAAAATTCTCCCTAGGGTTCTTGAGTTGAGAGAATATGAGAAGGCCTTATGGTGGCCATATATCGTGGTACCTAAACCCTAGGGTTAGTGTTCAATTTATAGGAGAAAGGCTATGAATAAAATATTCATTTAAAATCAATTATTTCCATAACTGATTTAATTTTTTCCATAATTAATCAATTCCATGACCAATCAATTCCATAATTGATTAATCTTTTCCATAAATGATTGATCACTTCCATAAATGATTAAATCATTTCCATAAATGATTAATTACTTCCATAAGTGATTAATCATTTCCATAATTGATTAATTTCCAATTAATTAATTCTTTAATTAATTAATCACCAATTAAATATCATATATTTAATTTCAGACCTTCAATTAATTAATTCTATAATATGAATCAAATTCATATTAAAATTTGAACTTCTTCAAATTCTCTTATATCCTATAAATTTAATATGAATCAAATTCATATAAATATTTGAACTTCTTCAAATATTTATTTTTCTCATAGACTATAGTTTAATTAAATCTCATTTAGTTTAAACTAAATTGAATAATTAATTAATTCATAATTAATTAATTCATCTTCTAATTAATAACTATATATTTAATTAGACATATATTTGAACTCTTTCAAATATATCAATCTCTCAACATAATAAAGTTTAATCTCAAATTAGACTTTATATTTTAATCACTATACATTATATTAATTTGTATCTCATACAATTAACTTAATCCCAATATGAATTTGAACTATTCAAATTCTCTCAAGATATATTTGTTCCTAATTACTCTTTATGAGCTAGCAGGGGGACCTAATGGACCTACAGATCAGAAGCTCCAATGATATGAGGTTAACTGGTTAAACTCATTAATCAAGTTAACCAATATTCATTAACTGTGGGTCATTCCACTAAAGACCCATAGCTGAACTCTTCTCACTGTAGAACATTTCTGTGTCCATGGATGTAGACCTATGTCGGTAAGTCAATCCTTCACGAGTGTTCATAACCACGGGTGGGTCAAATTACCGTTTTACCCTTGTGTCACATCTGTCTCCTTAAGTATTAGCGCTCCTTTAATGAACAACCTGTTTATGGTCCAACCATTAAATAGAAAGTACCTCTCAGGCCAGTGAGAGGGCGGGATCCCTTTTTTCAAGTCCTGGAGTCACCACTTAAGGGAACACTCATCTACTTCTCCTAGAAGTGGGAATGAGTGAATTCCATCTTGTGTTGTCATGTCCCCAGCCCCACACTCGGTCTTGTCCCCAAGAAGGTAGGCTTATTGAGTCGGCGTGCAGGCCACTCTCACCCATACTAATCAAAGGACAATCCCTCGTGAGAAGGAGTTCATGACACACTCAGGATTAAGACTGAGTTACCTAGTTCATCCTATTGAAACAGTAACCTAACTATTTAACGGTGTTACATCTAGTGGTTTACTATTTCGTGGTCCGGTCTTATGCAAACTCATTGCATAGGATACCCCCGCTCGCATGTCTCCTACATGGACACCTTAGATCAATACGTCTGTATCGAATACAAAGCGGGTCGCATCACATAGCGTTACCAGGATAAGGTACCTATCCTTATCCCTGTACTATAGACCTTTTAGGTTGTTACTTGAACACCGATCCCGGTATGTCCCCACATACTAGTTCAAGTCACATGTAAACAACCTTGGATCTTAGTTTATTGGATTTGGGTCAAATTGTGCAATATTTAACAATAACACTTTATTGTAGAAACTCAATTACACTTTATTGAAACAAGTATACAATTTGTTTACATTCACTATCTACGAGTTTTAGGGCATAAAACCCAACAAGTGTCACTTAACCCAAACCTCAGGGACCAAAAGTGTATTTTTCCCAAAAAATATATATCAATTAATTACAAACCAAACACAAAAACTCCACCCCCAAACGTAAAAATTACATTGTCCTCAATGTAAAATAAATAAGAGATACATACAAAAATGAGAACAAATACAGGGAAAATAAGACTGAGGGGGAAAGAAACAACTGTGCGAATAGGCTAGCGGTAGGGCATCACTCGTCATCGTCCTCAGGTTACTCGTACAATGATAAAGGTGGCGGCAGAGGCTGGCCCGTACGAGAAGCAACTTGGCACTGATATGAATGTGCATATATGTTCGTGGTGTAGGGAAAATGGTGTCGCTCCTTGTGCTGCTGTCTCTGGAACTCGCTGCTGATCGTAGAAAAAGCGCTGCTGATCCGCCGAAATATGTTGCTGTCCTGCTGCAAGATGCTGCATGGTGAGTTGCATCTGCTGCTCGGAATGCTCTGGTGGCTCAGGAATGAGCAGAGCAGTCTGTGCACCCTGTGGTCTAGGCCCTCGGTATCGGCTGATGAAATTCTTGTCGATAATCGCCCTGGGTGGACCAACTTCTCCTGGGTGTCCCATACGACACCAGCGGCTCGGCAAAGGGCAGTGATCAATGACGGATGCCCGAGCCCTACTGTTGTGCTACGCCGGCGAATGTGGCGCATGGAGTGATGAATGACCTGGCCGACGTTCATGGAGCGACCTGTGGCGATAGTGAACAAAAGGATGGTGCGACTCTTCATACCGTCATTGAGGTGTGCCACAGGCATCAACTTGGCACATAGAAAAGTGTGCCAAGCCCTGTAATCTACAAACCGGTCGGTGGTCTTAAAACGCACAACCTCCCCTCCGTTCATTGCCCATTCAGCCCTTGGCCTACACAATGTCTGGATGACCTCATTAACGTCTAAATGGCCACTAAGGTATGTGTTGTAGCCATCCCTATCAATGTTGGGTAGTCCATAAAAACGGTTGATGGTTTGAGAGTCAAAAGGGACATAGTGTCCACGAACAAACGAAGAAGTAGAGCTTTCTTCCATATTGGTATAGAACTCCCTAACCACTGGTGCTACCCCAAGCTCATGATGACGAACAAAAATACCACAACCCCGCTCAATGATGTTATTCACTAAATTAGGTTTCACCTCAAGGTCGGGGCTTAGGCCTCTTTCAGGGATAATGTTCCTACCCTCTACATAGGCTTCAAAACGTCGTTCTGCGTCGCTACTAATGAACCTATGAGGGTCAATAGGTGACCACAAAACTCTACCAACAGCAGCCCAATGCTCTAATTCCAAAAATAAACCAACAACTATGGCACCCAACAACCTATACTCACGGTGACAACAATGGGAACAAAAAATCTGCAGCCAAGCTTCTAATCCAACGAAAAAAAACGCCCAATCTTTAAGGTTAAAGTACGAAGAATAAAGATAATATCGAAACCTCGCGACCCACGACCAAAACTCTGAAGAAAATCACCCAAAACTTGCTGAAATCTTGCTAAAAATCCGAGACTTTGCAACCCACGGACCTAAGGTTGCAGAACTTCAAACCCACGACGAGATTCCAGCAAAAATCGGAGAAACCCACTGCGAACCGGCTGAAAGCGCGAACAAATCCAACAAACCCACGAGCTTAAACCACTGCAAACTGAAAAATCAAGAGTAGGAAGATGAAATCTGAGAGTTAAAAACAAAAATAGGGAGAAATCGCGTGAGAATGAGAAAGAAATAGCAGGGGAGACGAGAGGAAAGGCTGCGAACAGCTAGGGCACAAACATGAGAAAAACCCACTGTTTCGCGATTCTGGAAATTTAGTTCCAGAATCGTGCAAGTGTCGCGACACTTTGGAGCACAGCGTCGCGACGCTGTCGCGATTTTAGCCCAAAACGCGCGTTTTCGCCTTTTTTTTCTTTATTTATTCTTTTCTTTTCTTTTCTTTCTTCAATAAACATACATCTTCACCTACATCAACAGGAAAGAAATAGTGAGAAAAGAGATTTAATCATCTAAAGAAAAGAAATAAGAAAGAATTTAAAGCATCTCGAGAAGGAAATAAAAACTAAAAACAATTGGGTGCCTCCCAAAAGCGCTTGTTTAACGTCATTAGCTTGACGTGCTAATGTGTGACTATTTTGGCTCAGTAAGCTCGATGTTATCAATGTGTCGCTCTTCTGAACCAAAATAAAGTTTAACGCGCTGCCCATTCACTTTAAAGAATCGCCCATCACTGGCCTGCAACTCAACTACTCCGTGTGAAAACACCTCCTTGATTGTAAAAGGACCTGACCAACGAGATTTTAATTTACCTGGAAACAAGCGTAAACGAGAATTAAATAAAAGAACTTGTTGTCCAGGTTTAAATGATCTATTCTGAATTCGCTGATCGTGCCATCTTGTAGTCCGCTCCTTGTAGATTTTGGCATTCTCATACGTTTGAGATCAAAATTCCTCCATCTCATTGAGTTGGAGTAGTCTTTGTTCCCCTGCCTTGGCCAAGTTGAAATTCAATTTTTTTCATGGCCCAATATGCTCTATGCTCTAATTCCACAGGTAAATGACATGCCTTACCAAATACCAATCGATATGGTGACATATCAATTGGAGATTTAAAAGCATTGCGATACGCCCAGAGAACATCATCTAACTTAAGGGCCCAATCCTTCCTATTAATGTTAACTGTCTTTTCCAAAATCTGTTTAATTTCTCGGTTAGAGACCTGATGACATGCATAAATGTCATCATTTTCCTATTAATTTTAGCTAGTTTTATGCTTGAATTGTGTGCTTTAATGCTATTTTTTGTTTAAATTTCAGAAAACCGAGCCAAGGAAGCAAAACCGGAATTTTGAGAGAATTTGGATGATTTTGGAGACTTTTTGAGTAATTTGGAGAATAACATTGAAGATCCGAGTCCAAAAGCCAAAAAGAATGAGTTAGAAGACCAAATTCATGAATTCCAAGTCTTAAATTATCAAGTTCGGTCAAGAAAAGTGCCCAAAATTCATTACATGAAGTATTTGGGCCAAAAGAAAGTTGGAGGCCCAAACATTGAGTCAAAATTGGGCCATTATTGAAGATTTAGGGCCTAGCGTCTCGACGCTAAGCCTGGAGCGTCTCGACGCTAGGCAGCTGCGTGGAGAGTTCTGGAATCGCGACAGCGTCGAGACGCTGTCCATGTAGCGTCAAGACGCTGCGACGTCTTGGAGCCCAAGAAAAGATAACGTCATAGCGTCTCGACACTGTGACGTAGCGTCTCGACGCTACGCCTGCTGGGAGCCTATAAAAGGAGCCCTTTGCATCCATATTTTGTGAGCCAATTTGTGGGTTTTCACCCCATTCTAGAATCCACACTAAAATTGGGGATTTGTGGGAGAGTTTTGGAGCTTTGTTGAAGATCTTTGGAGCTCGAGATCGAAGGAGGTCGGCGCGGGATCGAGGAGATCGACACTTTTATGAGCATTTCTCTTCCCTTTTCCTTTATGTTTTAGTTTCTAGAATTGTTGTGATTAGGAATTATTGAATTTTAGTGATTATGAGTAGTTAATTCCTAAATTCTATGAGATTGATTTAGATGTTGAACCTTACTTGATTAATGAATTAAATTGGTTTGATTGTCATTATTGTTCATTTGTGCATTTTATCCGTAATGCTTTTAATCAACTGATCACTGATTTAAATGAATCGTTACTAAGTGGAAACTCGACAGAGAGAAGCTTAGACTAGAACTGAATGCATGACTAACGTTTATTTACCCGGGTGACACGGGATAAGATAAATAACGTTAGAGGTTGTACTGAACGGTCGTAATGCCATGCTAAGTAAATAAAGATGAGACCGAAAGGAGATTCTTTATTGAAAGGTATGAGATAGGAGGAGACCGACAGGAGAGTCCTTGTCATTAGGCTTCTAGACTTATGAATCAAATGATTGATTAATCGATATTAGTTAATTGATTAAGCGATTAAAGGTCCAATTGACAAAATCAACCACTCTAGAATTATCCCTCCAAATTGTGTCTCCATTTATCTTTTGCTTTCTAGATTAGTTTTTGTTATTATTCTTTTCGACATTAGATTTTGTTCTCTAAATAAAGCTAAGCAAGATTATTCGCGGTAATTAATTGAATAAATCCAATCCCTGTGGAGACAATACTCTATACTCAAAATCACTATATTACTTGTGGCGACCCGTTCGCTTGCAGATTAAAAATAGTTCGTCAACAAGACCTCAGCTAAACCATTTGTCTGTGGATGATAGGCTAAAGAATTTTTTGTTAACACCATACTTAGCAAGCAAAGAATTAAACAATTTATTACAAAAATGTGAGCCCTCATCACTAATGATCGCTCGTGGTGTGCCAAATCGTATAAAGATATTTTTATGCAGAAAATTCAAGACTACACGAGCATCATTGGTTTTCGTAGCAACAACCTCTACCCATTTAGATACATAATCTACATCTAACAAGATGTATAAGTAACCATGCGAAGAAGGAAAAGGTCCCATGAAATCTATCCCCCAAACATCAAATAGTTCAATTTCAACAATAGGGGTCAAAGGTAATTCATGATGCCTAGAAATATTACCCATACGTTGGCACCGATCACATGATTTAACAAAGGTATAACAATCCTTAAAAATAGTAGGCCAATAAAAACCAGATTGTAATACCTTAGCAGCAGTACATGTGGGACCAAAGTGTCCACCATACGGTGAGGAGTGACAATCATGCAAAATTTTAACTACATTCTCTATAGGAACGCACCTGCGAATCATCTGATCTGAACAAATTTTAAACAAGCAAGGATCATCCCACAAATAAAATCTTACATCATGAAGAAACTTCCTCTTTTGATGGGAATTGAGATCTAGAGGAAGCACACCACTTGCAAGGAAATTTACAAAGTCAGCGAACCAAGGTAAAGTAGACTACTACCTTGTAAAGCTTTCCATCTGGAAACTTTTCAGCAATAGGAAGAGCTTTTAAAGTAGTGTCTTGTTCAATTCTAGACAGATGGTCAGCTACTACATTCTCACAACCTCGCCTATCTTTCACATCAAAATCAAATTCCTGCAACAATAGAATCCATCGAATCAAATGAGGTTTGACATCATTTTTATCAAACAAATACCGGAGAGTTGCATGGTCAGTATCCACAATAACTTTAGTTCCTAACAAATAAGGCCTAAATTTATCAAAAGCAAAAACTACAGCAAGCATTTCTTTTTCAGTGGTAGTGTAGTTTTGTTGTGCATTATCCAGTGTCCTACTTGCATAATAAATGGCCCTGAAAAATTTATCACGTCTCTGTCCTAACACTACTCCTACAGCATAATCACTAGCATCATAAAGGTGTTCATATAACACATGCGGAAGCAATTTTAGGATCGGAGGCACTTAACTACATCAATTTTAGAAAATGAAAACATGTCCAAATACCGTAAGTAGAGAGCAGAATTTGTACCAACATTTTTGGAGACCGATTCAGCAACTCCCTTTGATTCCTTTGATCACGAACGATGTGTGGACCACCTCTAGTGTCTTCCCTACTATTCTCCGGGCCAAGAACGACTTGTGGGAGTCTATAGAGATAGAGAATGGGAAGGGAATGCTTGAAGGTTCAAGCAATAGAGAGTTATATGGAGATGAGTGAGTTTGAGACCAAAATCCAGCAGCATAACAATATGGAAATGGCTCTCTTCTCTTTGAATTTGATTCACACTCTACTTATAGAGATATTCCATGCAAAGAGAAGCCTCATGAAACAAGACACATGGTAGAATTGAAACTCTAAGTGGATTATAGGTGTTCAATTCACCACACATGCAAATAGTGCATGAATGTGTTGTTTTCCACTTTGTATCAACATGCAAGAGTGGGAATCCAACTAAGGGTGTGTTTGGTTTAAATTTTCAAGTGTTTAATTTTGAAAAAAAATTCTAGTGCTTGGCAACCACTGAAAATGACTTATTAGAAAATAAGATTGATAAATAAACCATTTTAAGAGAAACACTTGAAACCAACTTTTTTT
This sequence comes from Luffa aegyptiaca, assembly GCA_017139565.1. Classification (NCBI taxonomy): domain Eukaryota; kingdom Viridiplantae; phylum Streptophyta; class Magnoliopsida; order Cucurbitales; family Cucurbitaceae; genus Luffa; species Luffa aegyptiaca. The sequence continues at coordinate 17,363 of JAETGN010000025.1, read as the reverse complement.
AAAATACTTCTTATGTATACAATAACTTGTGTGTGAAAACACTTTGGGGAAATGCAACCAAACATATGAGTGTTTAAATTCTAAACAGTTTTTATACAAAATGTTTTTAAAAAAGCGCATTATTAAAAAACATTTAAATTGAAATGTATTCCATACGGACCCTAAATCCACTAACTTGAATTCATTTTTTAGCTTGCAATTAACCCTAATTTCAATTCTAAATTGAAATTGATTTCTTGGTAATTAATTTGGGACATTTCCAATTAATTTGATATGATTAATCTAATTAATCATTGTCACCTTGTGCAATCCATTATATATGATTCCTAATACATATATATTGTATTTAAAACACTTTTAAATACTTTATCTCTAATTTTCTAATTTAATTCATAATTAAATTATTGTGTCAAACACAATTTACGATTATACCCTATTTCCCGATTTTGAACGATTCAAGGATTCCTATCAATTTGTTCTAGGTTTTATTCCAATATGAGCTAGTAGGGGGACCTAATGCACCTATAGATCATGGGCTCCAACGATTCGAGGCTAACCGACTACTCTCATTATCCAAGCTAGCCAACATTCGTTAACTACCGGGACACTCTACTATATATAGCCCGAGAGATGCACTCCCCTCACCATAGATATATTTTCGTCCACTTGATTTAACCATGTTCAGTAAGTCGATCCTTCACAGGTTGTTCGTAGCTATAGCTAGGTCTAATGACCGTTTTACCCCTATAGTACTTTTTGTTCCTTAAGTTCCACTAATCCTCTAATGAACAATCGGTTTATGTTCCAAACATCAAACCTAAGTCCCTCTCGATCCAACGAGAGGGTGGAGCCCCTTGTTTAAGTCCTGAAGTTAGTACTTAAGGGAACAACCTCTCTACTATCCCTGAAATAGGGTAGAAGTGAATTCCGTCTTGCGAGACTATGTCCCCAGCTATCTATTCGATTTTATCCCCAAAATGGTAGGCTTGTTGAGTCGACGATGCTGGCCACTCTCACCCATGCAGATCAAAGGATAATCTCATATAAACAGGACTTCATAGTTAGCTCAGGATTAAGAACGAGTTACCTAGGTCATCTTTGAGAAATAGTCAGTTTCTTCAGTAAACGGCGTTATAAAGAGAAAGTGACTTATTTTGTGGTCCAGTCTTATGCAAACTCATTGGATAGGACGCCCCCACTCGCATGTCTCCACATGAACGATTTAGGATCTCATCGTCTGTACTTAATACAAAGTGGGCCGCGTCCATAGTGTCCCTAGGATAAAGCACCCAACCCTATCCTTATACTATAGACTATTTTGACTATAAACTTGAGCTTGATCCTACGATATGTCTCTACATATAGTTCGAGTATTCATTTTATAGCCAAGGATCTTAGTTTATTGGATTTAGGTTAATCTTCGCAATGTACATATTCAATAACATCTTTTACTGAAGAACCTCAATAACGTCTTTATTGGAAATAGAATATGTTTAATGATTTACAAACTACGAGTTTATAGGACATTAAACCCAACAAATCACACATAATTTCAAAAGGTTGACTCCAATCATGTACAACAATAATAGGAGCAGTAGTCAACCTATCTTTCAACAAAGTAAATGCTAGTAAACATTCATCAGAGAAAACAAAAGCAGAGTCCTTTTTCAAGCAAATTACACAAGGGTTTAACAATTTTCGAAAAATCTTTAATAAAGTGCCTGTAAAACCCTGCATGTCCTAGAAAGCTTCCAACTCCCTTTACATTTGTAGGAGGAAGAAGTTGTTCAATGGCCGCTATCTTGGCTCTATCCACCTCTAGACCTTTTTCAGATACTTTATGCCCTATAACTATACCTTCAGTTACCATAAAATGGCATCTTTCGCAGTTTAAAACAAGGTTAGTTTCTTGACAACACTGCAAAACAAGAGAAAGATTATGTAAACAAACATCAAAAGAAGAACCAAACACAGAGAAATCATCCATGAAAACCACCATAATCTCCTCAAACATGTCAGCAAAAATGGCCATCATACAGCCTTGGAATGTAGCATGGGCATTACACAACCCAAATAGCATTCGCCTGAAGGCAAAAGTACCATAAAGGCATGTGAATGTCGTTTTCTCTTGGTCCTCAGGAGCAATAGCAATTTGATTGTAACCTGAATAACCATCAAGAAAACAATAGTAAGGATAACCTGCAAGTCTATCAAGCATCTGATCAATAAAAGGAAGAGGAAAATGATCTTTTCTAGTAGCATTATTCAACTTCTTGTAGTCAATACAAATTCTCCACCCAGTCACAGTCCTAGTGGAGATGAATTCATTCATTTCATTCTTAACTGCAGTCATCCCTCCCTTTTTTGGTACAACCTGCACATGACTCACCCAAGAACTATCAGATATGGCATAAATAATCCCTACATTTAAAAGTTTCAATACCTCAGCTTTTACCACATCTTTCATGGCTGGGTTCAAACGTCTCTGAGGTTGAACTGATGGGGTAAAGGTATCCTCCATTAAAATTTTATGCATGACTATGGATGGACTAATACCTTTTATATCAGCTATGGATCAACCTAAAGCAGATTTATGATCATGTAACACTCTCAACAGTTTTTCTTCCTCTACTTTATTCAGAGAAGCAAATATAATAACAGGAAACGTGGGTGACTCACCTAAGAAAGAATATCTAAGATGTGCAGGTAATTGTTTCAACTCAGGTGCAGGAACTTTAATAGGTACATCATCCTTAGCAGTTAATTCCATGACTTTGCATTTCATATTGCACTCATCAGGTAAATGATTCAAAGCATCACAAAAGAAAGCAATATCCTGGTCTAAATCACCTAAATGCTCAACAGCTAGATCTAACATGCTTATTTTCAGAGGATCAGCAGGCATAACAACATCTCTAATCTCAGCAATAGTAGCATCAACAATATCTATCCTATGACATGTACTAACCTCATCTGGATATTTCATGGATCGATAAATGTTGAAAACTACCTCTTCTTCGTTGACCCTTAAGGTTAGCTTACCCTGCTGCACATCAATCAAGGCATGTCCTGTGGCAAGGAATGGTCTATCCATGATAATGGGAATCTCAGCATCTTCCTCCATGTCTAAAACCAAAAAATTTGCAGGAAAGATAAACTTGTCAACTTTTATTAAAACATCTTCTATCACACCTCTAGAATATGACATCGATCTATCAGCCAACTACAAAGAAATAGTAGTAGGCTGCACCTCTCCAAGAACTAACTTTCTAAAAACAGACAGAGGCATCAAATTAATACTAGCACCAAGATCACATAATGCTTTATTAAAAGAAGAACTACCAATAGTGCAAGGAATAGTAAAACTCCCTGGATCTTTTAGTTTATGGGGTAACTTCCTCTGTAATATGGCACTACACTCCTCAGTGAGATTCACAGTTTCATAAGCCTCTAACTTCCTCTTTTTGGTCATTATTTCCTTCATGAACTTAACATAGTTAGGCATCTGTTCTAAAGCATCTGCAAAAGGAATGTTAATATGGAGTTTCTTAAAAATATCCTGAAATTTAGCAAACTGAGCATCAATCTTTTTCTTTTGAAAACGTTGAGGATAAGGAATAGAAGTATAAAGAGTATGAAGAGTAGAACTAGTAGACTTTTCAGCCTTAGAAGTAGATGTTGCTCCCTTTTCGGTCTGTGCTTCAATCTCCCTCTCCTCTCTGATGATAGGATCCTCAACAGGCTGCTTTTCTAGAACCTCAAGTTGCTTTCCACTCCTCAAAGTAATAGCTTTACAGTGCTCTCATGGATTTACCTGAGTGTCACTAGGGAACTTACCTTTTTGCATGGCATTCAAGGAAGATGCAATTTGACTAATTTGAACTTCCATGTTTTTAATGGCAGCCCCATGACTATTAACAGTGCTACTAACAGTGTCTAACATGTTCTCAAGCTTATTAGTCCTAGACCTAGATTCATTAATAAATTGACCAACTAAGTCCTCTAAGGAAGATTTCTTTTCTTGTGGTGTAGGTGTAGACAAAAATCCAGGAGGTGGTTGCAAGACATTATTATTATTGACATAGGAAAAAATCTCATGATTTCTAAGCCCTGGATGATAATGAGTGGGTAAAGAATTTTGGTTACCTCTAAAGTCAGAATTTCTTTTGTTAACATACTGTGTCTGCTCTATGTTTGATTCCTTGAAAAATTGAGATGTCTCAGCTGCTGCAACTGACTCAATGGATTGTGAATTCCCTGTAGCAGAAAATTTCAGAAAAGCATTAGCCAAAGAGTGCATTTGAGCTTGTAAAGCTGAGACATTTTCTATCTCATGAATCCCAACTACAGTTTTAGAAGATGAACGTTTAGAAGGCCACTGATAATTGTTCGTGGCCATGTCCTCTAGCAAGGTACGAGCATTCTCCACAGTTTTGGAAAGTAAAGTGCCTCATGCAGTTGCATCCAAAATAGTTTTAGTAGTACCATTCAAACCATTATAAAATAATTGGATTTGTAACCAATCAGGATCGCCATGTTGTGGGCACTTCCTCAATAATTCCTTGTAGAGCTCCCAAGTTTCAAACAGTTGTTCATCATCCTTTTGCTAAAAAGTCTCAATCTTAGTCCTCAACTTAGCTGTCTTTGCAGGTGGAAAATATTGGTAAGAAAAGCCTGAACCAACGCGTCCCACGTAGTGATACTTCCAAGTGGAAGTGATTGGAGCCAGTCCCTAGCTTTATCCTGCAAAGAAAAGGGAAACAATTGTAAGCGTATGGCATCTTCAATAACACCATTTAACTTCACAGTTCCACAAATATCAAGAAAAGATTTCAGGTGAGAGTTAGATCCTCAGAGGGGAATCCTCTGAATGCACTATCTCTAGCCATCTAGATGAGGCCAGTTTTGAGCTCAAAATTGTTTGCATTAATTGACGCGTAGACTATTCCAGATTGTTGATCAGGGAAAGTGGGCTGGAAATAGTCCCGTATCGATTTCTGCTCATCTTGTGGATTTGGATTGGCCATTGATGCAAGTCTTTCCCTTTTCTCCTTCCTGTTCTTTTTGCAAGTCTTTTCAATTTCAAAGTCAAAAGGAACTAACAGAGCGTCCTTATCTTTTCACATACAAAATCACAACCTAAAATAAAACCAAAATAAAACAAAAAAATAAAACAAAAACAACAAAAATAAATAGAAAAAGAAAAATAAGAAAAAAAAACACAATAAAATACACTCTAAAGTAAGACCAAGCAAATTCCCCAAAATATTTAGCAAACTAAATAATTGCCAATCCGCGGCAACGACGCCAAAAACTTGATACGCAAATTGCTAACCGCAAGTGTACAAGCCCAAGTTATAATATAGGGATTTAAAATCGAATGTCGTCCTCTGGATTGGTTTTCTAGTTCCCCTAATTACTAAAGGTATATTCGTCCAATTTTATTTAGAGAAAATAATCAAGAGAGATGCAAATAATTCAAAAACTACTCAAAGCAATAAAAAAATGTGGAAACTTAATGGGGAAAACCTTAGGGAATTGATTTCACCTATTAGATGCATGGATTAATCCAAAGAATAAATATGAACGAACACGTAACGATTTCATAAACCAAGGATTATTGATTATTAAAAGCCCCTCCCGAGTACAATTAATTCTTTATGCAAAATCAAGAAATTGATATCCCTATCTAATTTCTACAACAAGCATAAGCATTAATGATCAATCCTTACAACGGTTTCTCAAGCAATCCCAAATCTTCCGATTATAGAATCACCTAAGTCATGCAATTGATAATCTAATCTAAACTACCCTCTCCCGAGCAATTAGTTCAAAATAAATAACATACAATCCGTGATCAAGAGATTATAAGCATTAAGCATTCAATTGCATAAATGAAACGCGTTACGAAACGTCCTAAAAAATCCCTAAATTAATCCATACCATCTAATGGCTACATCAAGCCCCTAAGAAACGAAATTTAGCTACTCATGGTCTCTAAAATACAAGTACAATCAATCCCAAACATGATAAAATGAGTACAAGTGTAACGACCCGACTTCTTAATAAGTCTTAAAGGGACCGTTACGACAATGCATGCTTTGGAGGCCTTCTTAAATAAAATAATTTGAAACAGAAACACTAATTTAAGCGAAAACCTTAAAACAAAACTTTTTATTCGGGATCCCTAATTTCAAAGGTTTTAAATAAGCTTAAATAATTTCTAAAACGTAAATGTACAAGGCCTCTAGAAATTTTCTTAAAACCAATCTACAATTCAAATAAGGTAAAGCAGTGATCTTAACGCGAAAGAAGATAAAATATGAACTCAAGTCTTCCCATGGCTGTCTATCGGATGCTCACCAATCGTCTTTCACCTGCCCTTGCCTTTACCTGAAAAAAATATTTTTGAAAAGAATGAGTATTTTAAATACTCAGTAAGTGACCCTACTATTGAGGTTGGGTCACGCTTCAAAAAAAAATTTTGAAAAAAACAACAAATATAATTTTGGTGGCTCTAAACTTTATTTTAAACTTTAATTGGAGGGAAGATATACATCAATTTCATATGTCTCCTACGGAGGCCGTCAATTTCACGAAACTTCGAGGTCGTCAATTTCACAAACCTCGACTTAGGTACAACAATTTCATGTCCCTAAGCCCTGTGTAGGCATCTCCGAATGTATATCAATTTCATGTACACTAAATAAAACTCATTCCTTTAATGGAATTTAAAAGACCACCAATTCAATTATTTCAATGGTAATGATTAAAAACAATAATAATAAATTCCATGCTTTCAATAATTTTCATAAACTCATACATAATGAAAAATATAAATTTTTCATGCATAATTCTCATGCTTTTAAACAATTATCATAAATTTCAAGAACAATTCATAAGCACAAATATTTTTAGAAAATCAATTATTCGCACCCAATTAAAAGGGGTTCAATAGTAAGTTCACTTACCTCGGCTTAATGGTCTCTATTCTAAGCCGCCTAATCAACTCAACAAAGGGTCAAACTCAACCTTAACAGAATTTAAGCTTGTTGGTCGGATTCTATTATCGCTCAAACTCGACGATTAAACCTCCAGACGCTATGGGTACCTTGAAATCAAAGACGAAAACTCATGGGTAACCTTCCTATATACTTGCATTAACCAAAACTTTAACTATTTCACTTACCCACACTAAATATCGCCGGAAAGACGTCGACAAGGATCCAAAGTCGTTGCTGTCCGCGAGCCCAAACAACCCAGCAACCGGAACTCACGAAAACAGCCAATGGACCTCAAAAACTCGCTGGAAAATTGCTAAAAATCGACACCCACTCCTGCTGGAACGCGTGCCGCTGATCGGAGAAAGCCGCCGCCGACCTTCCTGCTCACGTCGACCACGAATTGCCGCTAACCCCAAGACGTCGCCGCCGCTGAAGCTGAGACGCTGCTGGAGGCGCTACGGACCGCTGCTCAGAACGTCGTTCGTTGTCGCTGGAGAAGAAGACTCGCCCGCCGGAGGATACACTGACGTCGCTGGAGAAGAGGACCCGACTGCTGCAGCTCGTGGAGAAGAAGGAGAAGTACGGGTGGAGGTTCTTGCGGCTGGTTCACGTGAGGAAGAGGGAGAAAAAGGTGGAGTTAGGCTTCCTAGGGCAGCGTAGGAGCTGAATAAAAAAAAAAAGAAAGTAGGGCTTGGATTAGGAGGCTACAAGGACTACTTAATTACCATTTTGCCATTCCAGTCCTTATTTTAAATTTCACCAATTTTTTTCAATTCTACTAATTTCCCACCAATTCCAAATTAACCCAAATTAACTCCAAACTAATAAAATTTGAGATTTAATTCAAATTACGGGCGTTACAATCTTCCCTCCTTAAGAACTTTCGTCCTCGAAAGTGGTTGGTCCTGGAAAAACCCTAAACCCTTGATTCTCATCTCTTTTAAACACAACCATGCCCACTTATTTTCAAGGTAAGCATGCATAATTAAAAGGAATGTGTTGACTTGACAAGCGTAATGCCCTAGGGTTTAAACTCAACTTAGCGACATTACTTAAACTTCTATCTTAATATTAATCGAATGCTCCAAAATTTTGGGAGCATAATGACATAAATCACAAGCTACTGCTAGAAGAAGAAAGGAACATCAATTCAAACATACTTTAATCATCTCATTACTATCAATCAAATGCAATGAAGAGTAGGGGAAAATATCCGCTATCTCAAGGTTCAAACTTAATACTTAAAACAACAAAATCCAAACAAACTAAAAGAATGAAAACAAATAACTAGAGTCTCATCCTGACAAATAAAGCAAATAGAACAAAAGTAACTACTAAGGTCTTTCTTCAAAAGTCTTTCTTCACGAGCCTCCAGTTTTCTTCTGAGGGCAGTTATTAGCCATATGCCCTTCCTGGTGACATTTGAAATACACACCTTTCCTCGCCATGCACTGACCCCAATGATGTCTTCAACAAGAGTTACACTTTGGTTTCTCACTGATAGCGAGCATAACTAGCTATGTGTCCCTAATTAATTAAGCTAGTCTTTTATATTTAATTGGCCAAAATTATGCATTTTTATGTTCTTTTTGTAGGAATCATATTTCGGAGTTAAATCGAGAAATTGGAGCTAAATACGTGTTCAAGACATGAAAATTGGCTAAAGAACGAAAAAGATTCAACCAAGAAGAAGTCAAAAGAGAGCCATCCGTAGGCCAGCGTCGGGACGCTGCTCTTGGAGCGTCTCGACGCTGCCTTTCCTTTTCTGATTCAGGCGGCAAAGGTCATAGCGTCTCGACGCTGTGACCATAGCGTCTCGACGCTGATAGCGTCGCGACGCTATGACACTAGCGTCTCGACGCTATCGACAGATTTCCTATTTAATCTTCTTTTCATGCTACGGCCAAGGGGAGTCCAATTGGTGAGATTTTAGCCCTAATTTCGACTAGAGACCTTTTGTGGGAGCTAAAGGCAAGGCCAATGAGCGGGAATCAAGCGAGAAGACGTGGAGATCGTGACGGGGACGTGCGGTGTCGGCGAATTCGAGTTTTCCTTTCTCTTTCCCTTTAACTCTTGTAGTTTTTATGGCTTTTCTTTCAATTAGTGTTTGTAGTTTAAAGACTATGAATTGCTAGTTGTTTGTCTTAGGGATTGATGTAGTTGTTTTAGGTTGTTGGATTGATTTGTGGTATGAATATGCATATATTTTACCTAAGCAATTATGGTTAAATGCTTTCAATTACTTGATCACTAGTTGAATGATTTGAGTGTTGAATCTTGCTCGGGAGAGGGGATTTGGCCTAAGACTTACTTTATTTAATTGCATGACTAAAGTAGAAATTCTAAGTTTGTGACGGGATTTGGAATAACTTTAGAAGTTGCTTGAAGAACTAAACCCAAAGCCTTGCATGTTAATGAACTTAGATAGGGATATCAAGTTGGTTGCATGCATGAGAATCAATTATGCTCGGGAGAGATAGTTGTGATAAAAGGTTCCTAGACTTGGTTGAATAATTGCATGCTAAATTCATCCCATTAATTTATCCTCAATCTCAACAATGAAATCAATTCCCTAAGAGTCTTTCCATTTGAGTCTCCACCTTTATTTTATGCTTTTTGTCTTTAGATTTATCTTTTATCATTGAGTTTTGCTCCCTAAATAAAATTGGACAAGATTATTCACGGTACTTAATTTGCTAGAAAACCAATCCAGAGGACGACACTCGTTTTACACGAAAACACTATATTATTACTTGACCCGTACACTTGCGGTAAGCAAATTGCACATCAAGTTTTTGGCGCCGTTGCCGGGGATTGGCACATTTAGTTAATTTAATATTGTGGAAAAATTGTTCGGTCTTAATTTAGGGTGTATTTTTACTTTGTAGATAGATTGCATTTTTTTTCCTTATTTGTTGCATTCATATTTTAGTGTTTTCTTTATTTGTTTGATTTTTTCCTTATTTGTTTTATTTCCTTATTTGTTTTCCTTTTGTATTTAGTTTTCTTTGTTTTTTTTTTCTTTCCTTTTTTGTTTGAGTCTTTGTCATTTGTTCTTGTTGGGTTATTGTTTGATTGGAAGCCTAATTATCATTGTTGCTTTAATTGAATGGCTTTTTACTCAACACCATATTCCAATTTTTCATCTTCAAGTTATACCCCTTTAAATGAAAATTCTTCCTTGGAAAGCATAGTTCAAAATTATATTGAGGAGTCTAGAGCGAGGAGTCTAAAAATTGATGAAATCATAAGAGGACTTCAAGCTCCACAGGAAGTTAGTGAGGTGGGATCCACTTCCATAAGTTGTCTAGTGAGTCATGTGGCCGATGATTCATTGGCACCCATTCATGAGCGTAGTTCTTTCGATCTTGATGAGGATGAGCAGTTAGGAGTGAGTTGCATGAATAGTGGGGATGAATTGGAGAGTTGGAGCACCTATCAAGAACATGGTTGTGAGGAAGAAAAAGAAAATGAGCTTGTAGTGTCAGAGGAAGTTCAGGAGGTAGAGTTTGAAGTTGAAAAGCCTTCGTCTGTTTTATCTTCTCCATCCTTTGAATATTTTGATTATTCCTTTTTCTATTCTCACGAGTCAGTTTTAGAGTCAGAGTCTCTTTATTTTGATCTTTCTCCTTTTATGTTTATTTTAGTCAAAAATACCAAAAATAATTCTGTTTCAGGGGCCCATGAGAAGCTAGTAAGTTTGCTAGCAATAGTGAGTTTTATTGATTCAAGAAAGAAGGGTCCAAAGAAATACGAGAATTTTTATGTGCCTTGACAGACTGCACGAGCACGTCGAGCTAAAGACGATAAACAAGCGCTTATGGGAGGCAACCCAAGTTACTTTGTTATTGTTTTTTATGTCTTGTTGTTTTTGTTTTGTAGAAGTTCTCGTGCTCTTGTCTTTGCCAAGCAATCATGAAAAGGTCATCATTCCAGGGCAGTATCGTTCACTCCTCCTACTCTTTTATTGTTCTCATGATTGATTATGCTTTATTTTCTTTATACATTGAGGACAATGCATGCTTTAAGTTTGGGGGTGGATTATCATGTTTGTGGAGCCCTTGAGCATCTGAGTTCGGGCTATAGTTTTGAGCTTTCTTTGAATTGAGCATATGGTTGTTTTCTGGATGTTATTTTTGCATGACTATGATTTCCTAGGATAGGCTTTCTTGTCAATCTTTAAGCTTTCGATGAGTTGTAAGCATGAGTGCCCAAAAAGGGAGATTTTTTTAAACTTTTTCTCGGAGATGTCTTGCATGAGTAGAGTATTTGTCTTGGCTAGATTTGGATTTGAATGCTTAGGAGCGAATTATTGGGTTCATATGCTTGTTGTCACCTCGATAGGTGTAGGGTAGAGCTAAAGAGTTAATTTTTTGCAAATTAGCATGTTTGATCTTGCTTAGGAGGAAAGAAAAGAATATATGCTTATTATGCTCATAAAGAAAAAATCATTCTTGTTGTTACAATTTGAAAAAGAAAGAAAGTCATGACTTATGCGCGCGATGCAATGATTAATAAAGTTTAGGCAAAAAGAGCTACCCCTGTTGTGATCAGTTAGGCCAACCAGAGAAAACTCAGGTTAAGGGTCCCTGCAATAGGTGTGTGAAAGCTAGTGCCACATATAAATGCTTGATTTAATTTTCACTTATAAGCACCTAAGTATGGAGGAAAACAAACTAATTTGTTCCATTGACTCGTTAGTGAATCCTTAGTGCCAGTGTAGAGGGAAGATGAGTTGAGAGTTTAATAATCCAATCCCGGGCTAGTAGAGTCTGGTCTCGTTGAGTTAGATCTCGCTTGTGCAAGTTAATTTTGGAAAAATTTTAATTTGTCTCCCTCATTGGTCCTTATGTGCATGTCTCTTGCTTGCTTGACTATTGACTTTTGAGCCTGGAGGACTGAGTCATGATTGTTGCATCCATTCTTCTACCATAATGTTGATTTGTAGTTTGCTCGAGGACTAGCAAAAGCTTAAGTTTGGGGGTATTTGATAGCGAGCATAACTAGCTATGTGTCCCTAATTAATTAAGCTAGTCTTTTATATTTAATTGGCCAAAATTATGCATTTTTATGTTCTTTTTGTAGGAATCATATTTCGGAGTTAAATCGAGAAATTGGAGCTAAATACGTGTTCAAGACATGAAAATTGGCTAAAGAACGAAAAAGATTCAACCAAGAAGAAGTCAAAAGAGAGCCATCCGTAGGCCAGCGTCGGGACGCTGCTCTTGGAGCGTCTCGACGCTGCCTTTCCTTTTCTGATTCAGGCGGCAAAGGTCATAGCGTCTCGACGCTGTGACCATAGCGTCTCGACGCTGATAGCGTCGCGACGCTATGACACTAGCGTCTCGACGCTATCGACAGATTTCCTATTTAATCTTCTTTTCATGCTACGGCCAAGGGGAGTCCAATTGGTGAGATTTTAGCCCTAATTTCGACTAGAGACCTTTTGTGGGAGCTAAAGGCAAGGCCAATGAGCGGGAATCAAGCGAGAAGACGTGGAGATCGTGACGGGGACGTGCGGTGTCGGCGAATTCGAGTTTTCCTTTCTCTTTCCCTTTAACTCTTGTAGTTTTTATGGCTTTTCTTTCAATTAGTGTTTGTAGTTTAAAGACTATGAATTGCTAGTTGTTTGTCTTAGGGATTGATGTAGTTGTTTTAGGTTGTTGGATTGATTTGTGGTATGAATATGCATATATTTTACCTAAGCAATTATGGTTAAATGCTTTCAATTACTTGATCACTAGTTGAATGATTTGAGTGTTGAATCTTGCTCGGGAGAGGGGATTTGGCCTAAGACTTACTTTATTTAATTGCATGACTAAAGTAGAAATTCTAAGTTTGTGACGGGATTTGGAATAACTTTAGAAGTTGCTTGAAGAACTAAACCCAAAGCCTTGCATGTTAATGAACTTAGATAGGGATATCAAGTTGGTTGCATGCATGAGAATCAATTATGCTCGGGAGAGATAGTTGTGATAAAAGGTTCCTAGACTTGGTTGAATAATTGCATGCTAAATTCATCCCATTAATTTATCCTCAATCTCAACAATGAAATCAATTCCCTAAGAGTCTTTCCATTTGAGTCTCCACCTTTATTTTATGCTTTTTGTCTTTAGATTTATCTTTTATCATTGAGTTTTGCTCCCTAAATAAAATTGGACAAGATTATTCACGGTACTTAATTTGCTAGAAAACCAATCCAGAGGACGACACTCGTTTTACACGAAAACACTATATTATTACTTGACCCGTACACTTGCGGTAAGCAAATTGCACATCACTCACCTTCATTGCCCTCTGGTTTGTCATGCTGAGTCTTCTGTCTAGAACTTTCGGATGAGGGTTGAGATCGCTGAAGGATGGTAGTTGTCTGCTCATGTTTCCTCTTCTGTCCTGCGTTGGGCTCCGAATCCTTGGCTACTGGAGTTGCATCAATAGTTGGCATGCCCATAAAGGTGGCCGCTCGAAGGGCCGCTGCGAAGTCCGCTGGGCCAAGAGCTCCAACAACCCTCTGGACGTCATCTCTGAGGCCCGCGATGAACCTCTTTGTCTTCTTCGCCTCTGTATCCACCGCTTCAGGGGCGAATCGGGACAGTCGGGTGAGTTCCAGTTCGTACTCTTCTACTGAATTTTCCCTTTACGACAAGGTTAGAAACTCCTTCTCTTTTCTGTAACTGATAATGGTCAAGTAATATTTCTGGAAGAACGCCTCCTTGAACTACAACCAAGTGACCGGACCAGAACTCACATCAATGGATCTCTCAACCGATCTCCACCACAACAGGGCATCATCCCTTAGCATAAAAACCGCGCACGACACATGTTGCGCCTAAGGGCATCCCATGTAGAGAAAAATCTCTTCAATTTTGGCAGTCCAAGCTTCGGCCTCTATGGGATCCACAGTCTTTCCGCTAAATGTCGGTGGTTCATACTTCTTAAAATCCTTAAGACATCGAGCTCCAATAGTTGAGCCTACCTGACCCTAGTTCTCATTCTGGTTCACTTGGGGCGCCTGATTGGCAACGACATTATTTATAAGCGCCTGAAGAGCCTCTAAAGTCAGAGTGACAGTCTGTGCCGGTGCTGGAGGTGCAGGAGCTTGCTCGTCAGGAAGATCTTCATCATACTGATCCATAGGGGGATCCACTTGCTCCGGGAGTGCCAGACCTCTGCCGCCCCTACCACGACCACATCTGCGCCCACGTCCTCGACCTTGTCCACGTGGAGGCATACTTCAAGTTTCTACACTCATACTACGCCTAATCAATCTCTTAACCGAAAACTAAATGGTAAGAGAAATTCATGCAAGGAATAAAAATCACATAAACTTGAAAAATTTTAAAACTCAGTCTATTACAAGGGCATACCTGGCGATGATGAGAAACTTATTATTTAGCCATGGGGACTCATAAGCTTACGATGTAAGCAGTCTACAGAACCATTAACTGGGCTCTGATACCAACTGTAACGACCCGACTTTTTAATAAGCCTTAAAGGGACCGTTACGACAATGCATGCTTTGGAGGCCTTCTTAAATAAAATAATTTGAAACAGAAAAACTAATTTAAGCGAAAACCTTAAAGCAAAACTTCTTATTCGGGATCCCTAATTTCAAAGGTTTTAAATAAGCTTAAATAATTTCTAAAATGTAAATGTACAAGGGTCGACTTACTAATCATGGTTATATCGGGTGGACAGAAATATATCTACAGTGAGGGGAGTTCAACTATCGAGCTATAGTGGAGTGTCCCGGTAGTTAACGAATGTTGGTTAACTAGAATTAAAAGAGTTAAACCAGTTAATCTCGAATCATTGGAGCCCATGATTTGTAGGTCCATTAGGTCCCCCTGCTAGCTCATACGGAATAAACCTTAGAACAAATGAGATGTGAAAGTTTGAATCGTTCAAATTAATTAAGACAGTTAATTATATTTGATATTTTTGGCTTAATAGTTTAATTGAGATTAAACTATAGAATTGGAAATGCTTAAATATGATATAAATGTAGAACACATGAATAAGAATTCCTCCTCAAAGAAATTGTCTTTGAAAGAAGTCGAGATTAGGTACAATTATACAATTTAATATGTGATATTAAAATATAATTAATTAAAATATTTAATTAATTAATTTAATTAAGTTTATTTAAAATTAATTTTTCAGAATTAATTTTAATTTTAAATTTAATTAAAATAGATTTTAATTACAAGAAATTCTTGTAATTTTAAGAGGTGGTGGGTTTTGGTGAATTTCCTCCTTGTTAACCCCATAATTGGACACCTAATCCCTTCTCTTTTTGCTGTCTTCTTTTGGTGGCTTCATATAGAAGTATCCCTTCATTAAAAGGTTGAGAATCAGATGAAAGAGGAGAGGAATTCATGGGTTATGTTGTAGAATTATTCTCTCAAAAGTTCAAGCTCTAAACTCTCTTATAATCACTATTTCCTTCCAAATTCATCTCAATTAGAGTCCCACAACTCGTTCTAAGGTCGGAGAATAGCTGGAAAGGCTTCGGTGGTTGTCCTAGACGTGTCCGTTGTTGGGTTTTATGCCCTAAAACTCGTAGATAGTGAATGTAACAGTTGACCGGATATTAATGAAATAATATTGATATATTTTTCCATTAAATGTTATTAGCTATTTTATATTTGTCTTTGCCTAAAATAACCCTAATCCAATAAACTAGACATCCTAGGCTGTAATATAAGTCTTGAACTATATGTAGCGACATATGGGGATCACTGTTCAAGAAACAGCCTAAAGGGTCTATAGTATAGGGATAAGATTGGGTGTTTTATCCTGGTGACACTATGGATGCGACCCACTTTGTATTTGATACAAACGCTTCGTGTAGGAGACATGTGAGTGGGGGTATCCTATGCAATGAGTTTGCATAAGACCGGACCACAGAATAGTAACCACTGGTTATCTATTTCACTAGGACGACCTAGACAACTTGGTCTTAATCCTGAGTTGATTATGGACTCCTGCTCATGAGGGATTGTCCTTTGATTTGTATGGGTGAGAGTGGCCAATACGCCGACTCAATAAGCCTACCATTTTGGGGACAAGACCGAGTGGGGAGCTAGGAACATAATCATGCAAGATGGAATTCACTCCTTCCCGACTTTAGGGAAGCAGATGAGTGTTCCCTTAAGTGGTGACTCCGCGTCTTGAACAAAGGACCCTACCCTCTCAATTGCACGAGAGGGTTTTCTGTTTGATGGTTGGACCACAAATAGGTTGTTCATTAGAGGAGAACTGGTACTTAAGGAAATAGAAGTAACCCAGGGGTAAAACTGGTAATTTGACCCAGCTGGTGTTACGGACACTCGTGAAGGACTAACTAGTCGTTATTGGTCTATATCCGTGGACATAGAAAATATGTTTGCAGTGAGAAGAGTGAAACTGTGAGTCTATAGTGGAATGTACGCACAGTTAATGAATATGTGATTAATTATAAGAAAGCTTATACTCTCAATCAAAAGGTCAGACGTTCAAATCCTCCCCAACATGTTGTCAAAAAAAAAACTCTTGGTTAAGAGTAAATGTTTTATGGGAGCCGAGTTATGCTCCTATGTATAGTGCAACTGTGAGAAGAGTTCAAATATGAATTAATTAATTATAAGGCCTAAAATCTATTTGGGCAAATTAATTAATTCAAGGCCGGAAATTAAATATGTGATATTTAATTGGTGGTTAATTAATTAAAGAATTAATTAATCGGGAATTAATCAATTATGGAAATAATTAATCACTTAAGGAAGTGATTAATCATTTATGGAAATGATCTAATCACTTATGGAAGTAATTAGTCATTTGTGGAAAAGATTAATCAATTATGGAATCGATTGATCGTGGATTGATTAAATAAGGAATAAGATTGAATCAATTTTGGAAAAGTTGATTTAATTGAATATTTTATTCATGACCACTCTTCTATAAATAAAACACTAGACCTAATTGGTTTAGTAGCAATCTTGCTGACTCACAAGACAAGACCCTAGAATTCTCTCTAGCCTCCCTCTCCGAGAATGACTCCCACAAGTCTTTTGCCTCCTAGACTTAGAGACATACCGGTGTAACCTTTGTGGTTATTGTGTCTTTGAATAAAATTTCTAGTGAAAAATCAAGAAGGAGTCCCTGCGTTTTCGTTCGTTGGAGCATCGTTGGCGAAGAACGGTCAAGTCTACAACGAAGGTTTGTAACGGTTCTTTCCCGTTTCTTTAGAAAAACATGAAAATAAATTTAGATTTAATTTTCAAGCATGTTTATAGCAATTTCCAGCAACTTTAAAGTATGTTTAAAGTATGCTTAAAGTTTATTTTAGAGAGTTCTAGGGTCGAATCCACAGGTAAG